>JAQZBX010004282.1:0-61073 GCA_029593785.1 Cabassous unicinctus | reverse complement strand
GGAACCCCAGAAGCCTGAACCCTGGCAAACGCTGGCAGCTGTCTTGCTCCAACACGTGACAATGGACTTTGGTGAGGGAAGAAACTTATGCTTTATGGCCTGGTAACTGTGGACTTCTACCCCAAATAAATACCCTTTATAAAGACCAACCCATTTTTGGTATTTCACATTAGCACCCCTTTGGCTGACTAATACAATGAGTCAGGAGGTAATTCCAGAGGTTACACTTATACACATCTCAGCAGGATCTCATTGACTGCCACAGTAAATATTGCCTCAAATAACAGGGCTCCTGAGGGTTCCAGAGACATTCAGGCACTATAAGCAGGGTAGACAGTTCAGGAGTTTGATGCCCTGCCAGTGGCACCTACTTTGGAATTTATGCTCCCTGGTGTGACAGAGTTGGACTCATTGTGGTTTCCCTACACATGGCTCTTCTGTCCCTTCTAGTTGAACCTGTAGTTAGTAGTAGACTTGATAGGTGTATGTCCAAGAGACTTAAATCTTTGGGCTGTCCATGTGCCAGTTGGGCCCTGAATCTCAACAGAGTTGCAACACCTACTCTCCAGTTCATTGTACTCACTCAGGACAACAAGGAGATGATTATGGACAATGTCTTCCTAGCTGAGAAAGTATACAACTGCAAGCAAGATAGTCCCATCCATCTGCCTCATGGAATCTAAGCCCCCTCTCAATTAGAGGCAGGATGGGCATCACCAACCCAGAATCCTCAAGACTGGGGAATGAACGATGGGCTAGAGTAGACTTACAGTTATTCTACTATAGACTTATTGTTATTCTAGCAATGGAAGAACTTTTATCATTGATGTGGAGGCTGTGGCCACCAGAGATTCTGAGGGGAGGGAGAGGGAAAAACAGGTGTAATATGGGGGCATTTTGGGGACATTGGAATTGTCCTGAATGATGTTGCAATGATGAATACAGACCATTATATATTTTGTCATAACGTATAAAATTGTGCAGGACAGAGTATAAACTATAATCCATGCATAGTGGCAGTGCTCCAATATGTGTTCATCAATTGTAACAAATGTACCACGCTAATGAAGGATGTTGTTAATGTGGGAAAGTGTGGGAGGGGTAGGAGTGAGGCATATGGGAAACCCCTATATTTTTATGTAGCATTTATGTAATCTAAAGTATTTTAAAAATTAAAAAATAAAGTATTTAAAAAAAAAACAAACATTCTAGATTGCAAATTGTGCCTGAGAGTAAAGTTAGATGAAGAGTAGAATTAATCTCATTTGGAAAGCTGAAAGTCTTGGCCCTTACTTAAAAGCTTCATCTAAATAGAACATGGCGTGGCTTTTATTCTTGACTCTAAAGATAGATGCTTGCCTAGTTTCGTGACCAGTAGCATCATCTGTTAACCTTTATGTGTGCCTGTAGTTCCTGTTTATTATATTACTACCTGTCCTAAAAAGGTGGTTTGAGGGCATATGGGAATCCCCTATATTTTTTATGTAACATTTATGTAATCTAAGTATCTTTAAAAAAATAATAAAGTATATTTAAAAAAAGTGGTTTGATACCTATGAACATCTTTTCTAAAACTTTCAAGACCATAGACAAGTCTAAATGTAATGAACAGGAATAATAAATTTAAGACGGAAAAAAGACTTCAAGTGCTTTGCGTAAACTAGTGTTTTCACACAGTGGGCTGCAGAGAAAATTCAAGGCTCCTTGTGGAGTGAAAGGTTGTTTCCTCCCCAAATGGGTGGGCTTCAGGCCCTTTACCCCAGCTTCTACCAGAGTAGCTCAGATTTTATGTATTATGTATTAGATTTTGTTCAGAAAAAAAATGGATCTGCTGCTAACAGAAATAAAAAGAAAGTGTGAAAGCTCCTGCCTTCAACAATCCTTAATTGGAAGCAGAGGTTAAAGGCCTCTAAGTTTTCTTTCAACAACTCTGATCTATTTAAGCATTATAGACTTAATTGGGTAAGTCTTCCCTGAAGAATTGCTCAGATCTTCCTTCTCAGCATCTTTGCAGAATTTTACTTCCTTTTAAGACAGGAGCTACATCTTCCCTGACTTGGTGTAAAATCTGCTTATTAAAGAGCTTTTTTCCTGGTTCATATCCAATTAGTGTGCATTATGCTTTAGAGGGAGAAAAAAAGGCACTTGCTTATTGACCTTTTGAAATACTATCAATTCAATAATATATAATTGGGGCAACTTGTACCAGACTTGCTCTATGGAGAAAACTTTGGATTAAGGATGAGAAGTCCTGGGTTGACTTCCTGGCTCTCTCCCTGACTGACTGTGTGACTTTGGGCCATAATTGCCTATTGGGAATTATATCAGCCCAGTTTGTGGGCACCTCCCTGGACTCAGTCACCTTCTTCTATGACACCAGGTCCCTCCAGACACGAGTCCTGGTAATTCTGTCTTCTCAAGACCTGTCATATCCATCTCTTCCTTCCTTTCCACATCTCTGCTGTGGACTAGGCCCTCCCACTGGATGCCCAAGTTACTGCAGTGACTTCCTAGCTGGTCTCTCCAAGGCATCCTCCAGACCCCCGCCTAAGCCTTTCTCAGGTATAACTCTAATCTCATTTCCTCCCTGTAACTTCCCAGTTAAAGTTCATTTGCTGAGTGCTTTCTCCATGCTCAGTGTGGTGCTAAACACATTGCTGCGCATCTCAATGAACCACACAACAGGTCTGTGAGATGCAGTTTTAGTTTCAAGTGAGGGGTCTGGGGCTTAGAGAGATTCAGTAACTTGCCTGAGGTCAGGTAGTGGATAAATGGCAGAGGCAAGACACGGATCCAGGCACTCTGAGTTGAGAGCACACGCGCTTCACTGCTTTCATGCTGTACTGCGTCCCTGGGTGTCCAGAGACCCTTCAGCTGCCCCTCCTTCCTCTCCGGTACTCTCTGACATCTTGCTCTTACGGCACCCTACCCAGCAGACCCTCCAGCCACAGTGAACTGCGTATCCTAAGTGCTGAATACAGAAGGTAACAGTGCCTGAACCTTAGGAGGGTCTCACAAAATATTTATTCAATAAAGGAATGAAAGAATCAGTATAAAAGCATTTTGTTTCCTAGAATGCACCATACCAATGTTGAGATTTAATATGATTCTGATGTTCTAAGCTTAACCCCAAAGAAATGAAACTCAGGGTCTCTCAGCCATGGCATTGTCAACATTTGGGGCCAGATAATTCTTTGTTGTGGAGGGCTGTCCTGTGCACTTTAGGATGTTTAACAGAAGTCTTGCTCTCTACCTGCTAGATGCCAGTAGCCTACCCCAAGTTGTGACAACCAAAATGTCTCCAGACTTTGCCAAATATCCCCTGGTGGTGGGGCGGGGAGGCGGGAGGAAGGGGTGGAGCAAAACCAGTTGCGGACCACCAGGCTACCTCTCATTGTTCATTTCTCCTGAACTTCTACATAAGTCCTGTAGCTTCCCTATTACTCAGGTTTTTCATCCTTAAAAGTAGTAGGGTTTGATACTAATTTCTTCTGTAGTGAATAATGTGTTAGAAAGTATTCATATACAGCTAAATGCAGCATGGTATCCTGGATTGCATTCTGAAATAGTATAAAGGGCATTCGTTAGTGGAACACTGACAAAATCTGAATGAAGTCTGTGGTTGAGTTACTATTGTTGTATGCGTGTTAATTTCTTGGTTTTGACAATGTACCACAGTTATGTAAGATGTCACCATTAGAGGAAGCTGGGTGACAGGGATATGAGAACTCCCAGCACTACCTTTGCAGCAGCTCTTGAGTAAATCTAGTACTAAAAACTTTTTTAAGTACTCATATAAATATTTACTGAAAAGAGACAGGGAGACCCGTTTTTTTCAGAAAAAAGTAGAAACAGAGATCTAAATATTTTCTTTCATGGTCCCATTTGAGTGAAAAAACTGTGAGCTGAAAGAAAAACTAATAAAATGCTATTATTGTGTTTCGTTCATTTCATAGGCTGTCCATTCATATGGATGATGAACTGCGACATATTGCACAAAATTCTCTTCAGGGTTTACTTGTCGACTTCTCAGACTGGAGGGAAGATGTGCTGTTTGGCTTCACCAACTTCCTCCTCCGAGAAGTGAATGACATGCATCACACGCTCCTGGACTCGTCCCTGAAGCTGCTGCTCCAGCTGCTCACCCAGTGGAAACTGGTCACCCAAACTCAAGGAAAAGGCTATGAGCAAGCCAACAAGATCAGAAGTGCAGAGGTGCTTTTGACGCTTTCCCAGCCCTTTTGTGTAGACCACACGTAAATGACTTCCAGCCTAGAGAACCTTTGGGTCTCACTTAGGGCCATCTAGGAGCTTTCTTGCTGCTGGTAGCCTTAGTTCTTCTGCCTGCATCAGTTGTGGCCATGAAACGCAGATTAGGTTTGTTTACATTTACAAGACCCTTTAGGGAGTAGACTTTTTTCCCAGAGAATTATGTTTACATATCTGTTTATAAGAGCGATGACTCTAGGCTGTGGAAATAGAGCTAGCGATGGATATGGATATATGGAAGTTAGCTGCCCACGAGTTTTTCCCTAGTCGGCAATATATTGGTTGCTTTGCCCAATAAGGACAGCGAAGGAAATGCAGCTTTGTGGCTTCTTTGTACTTTCATATCTCAGTCTGAATATAAAAATGAATGATGCTTCTGGATAAACTTTTGGTTGTGGGTGGAGTGTTGTCAGAGGAGAATCCAGAGCAGTGATGACTCAACATTAGCAATGAGCAGATGGAGAAACGGGTCTGGCCAGAGCAGGGTGTAACTCAAAGTCGAGGGACGTGGAGGGCCCAGGCAGCAGGCCAGTGTTTGGGAAACAGTGAGGATCCTGGATGGGCTAAGTTCAGAGATGACATTAAGTCCCTCTCCTTTCTTGGCATCCTACATGTACCAAATCGGGACAGGTAGAGAAGCAAGGATAAATATGCTTATGAAAGGAAAACTGAAATTAAGGGGGAAGCTGCTTTATTGTCTGTCTTCTGTTTAGTTTTAGATGCACTTGTTTGCACTTTTGGAATCTATCTCATAAATGTTAAAAACCTAGGTTAGAACCTAACACACAAACAATTAAACAAGTCAGAATAGAAAAGAAATGTTTGGAAATTTGACTTTAATAGTATCCAAAAATCTATAGATAATCTAAGGAAGAACAAAGTAGGCCACTTTGTACATATAGAGAAACCTCAAATGGTATGGGATAGAAGCAGTTTCATTTTTATTAATCTTGATATTAATAGCATTTAAGGAGTTATTTCTTATCAGAGGTAACAGATGGTTAATGGCAATCCAAAACAACAATTTATCTGAGAAGAAAAAGGCATCTGTGGCATTTCATGCATAATAATGAATTTTAAGCCATTGTGCCTGACTTTAATATATCCAATGGTCAAACTGGTCAAATATATTGAAAGACACAAGGTAGAGGAGTATTTTCTTCTCCTTCCATTGTGGTTTTTCTGAAATAGCGTTTTCTTCTTGCATGGCAGCTCATTGCTAACGGATCCAGCCACAGAGTTCCGTCAGAGCGTGGGCCTCACTGCAGCGTGCTGCATGCTGTGGAAGGCTTCGCTCTCGTCCTGCTCTGCAGTTTTCAGGTTGCCACACGCAAGCTGTCGGTCTTAATACTCAAGGAAATCCGAGCTTTATTTCTTGCCCTGGGTCAGCCTGAGGTATGAATTTTCCTTTGGAATTTTTTGATTCACCTCTTCTTTCAGCAATTTTGAAATTTAGATGAAAACTATCAATTGAGCATTACCATTTTGTGTACTTAAGTGTCAACAAATAATTTTTTACTCACGGTTGTGTTTTTTAATTATATAGTACCACTCTTAACATTCTAGCGCTAAGTCACATATCCTGAGAACAATAGAAGAGACAATTTCTGGTTCTCTAGGAGATGATGCTTTGTTGAAGAAGTGAAGAAGTTTAAGATTAATTCAGTTTATCAGTCATTTTTCTTCGTGGTGTTCCACATACATCTAATTAAGATATGATTACATTTATATTAGAATATAAACTTGAAAAGACGATGCATCTCACTTAAAATGATCAAGGCACCAAACATCCTGACTAAGGGAAAGTTGTTTAATCTCGATGATGGTAGAAAAATGGCATCACAAGGAAACAGATTCCCTTGAGATGGGAGAAGCAGCCAATTATTAAGCACCATTGACCCCTGCTTACCTAGCACACTGTCGGGGGCTGTGCACCTCATTCAGGTATATGGCTCTTTACCTGCAGCCACAGGTAATCAAATCCTGGGCATGAGTTGATGACAGAAGCATGATCTCTCTCTGTCACCTCCTTCCTTAGGAAAATGCATTAATGAACTGGTCTTGGTTTCATGGTTCTCGTCTTGACAAAATATTTTCAAGCTTATCACAGTCCTTCCCATTCATATGTCTTCTGATAACATTTCAGGACCAAAGCTCTGGCATCCATTAACTAGATGTCTAAGACATGTTGGTTTGGGGTAAACCTCCACTAGGTCTCTAATTAGGAGAATAACAATAATAGCAATTACCATGGACCTGTGAGGCCCTGTGCTGAGTGCTTTACACATATTCTCTCATTTGATCCTCACAATCACCTAGAAATGAGTAATGCAATTTTCCCTGGTGTACAGATACTGAGATTGAGTTTTGGAGCCATTCAGTGCCTTGTCTAAAATCAACATCTAGCATTTGACAGAGCCAGAATTCAAACCCCAGAACTATATGCCTTGAAAGCCCCACGTGCTTCACTGCTATCCCACCAGACTGGGTCAAGGACATTTCTTGTATGTTGTCTTCTTTGACCAGCCACAGCTTTGTTTTTTTAAACCTTTCTCATTTATCCATGAATATACACATCCTAAGGCATTCTACCTCTATAAGACATCCATATAAACAACTTTGCATTTCCTCCTTTTGCTATAATAAAGGATGGCAAGCATATAATATTCATATCCATATGCACTATTCATGTAGAAGAATTTCCTATGATACCCTATCTTGTGCCCTTTTAATGTGTTTATTTTATCAAATAGCTGTACACAACATAGCTACCACAGTCTCCAGCATAATGTTATTTGGGACTAACATTCACTCACAGTCAACAATTTTTATAGCCTGATAAAGCACATTCTTGTAGGATTTCTATTCCTTAAAATTAATGACAGCCTGAACGATTTAGTGGATAATGTATAGTATTGTTGTTTAGAATCTCTTGTACACATGCAAGTCTTTGAAATTCAAGAAATGTCTTTTCAGTGCAATGTGAAATTGGAGCTATGTTTATCTTCCACTGAAACTTGAAAGGCTAAGCACAGAATCGCAGGGACTTTTACCCACTGCATTTCCCCCATCTTGGTGCTCTCTTTTCTGTGAGAAAAACCTTATCACCTTCTTGCAAGCTGTTGCTTCAGGAGTTAGACTCTGGCAGTGGGGGTGAGGGAAGGGTTCGTTTTCCCATGGAGAGTAATTGCGTCGTTTGTGCAGGACGATGACAGGCCGATGATTGATGTTATGGATCAGCTAAGTCCTTCCATCCTCGAAAGTTTCATTCATGTAGCAGTTTCGGATTCAGTAAGTGCACATTTGATCTTGATTGCTAATGTTCTTAAATGTATGCTCTGGACCTGTCTTTACAAGAGAGACAAAAATTAGGTAGAAGAATTCTGGGGTCTTATATAATATTAACCACTTGACACAAAGGTACTTAGGAAAACAAGGCTAGCTTTTCAAATGCTACCTCAGGAGATACTCAGATAAATTCCAGACAAAAGTTGAGCCTTAGGATTATTGATAGTATTTTAAGACTGCAGTTTCAAAAAGAATTGCTCAGGATTCTTCAAGAAAATTAATTTGCCTTATTGATTGTACTTAACGCTGTGTGCAACGTATTTATGTGGAGTTTTACAGTTTGAACAATGCTTTCAGGTTTATTATCTTATTTGACCCTTGCCGTTATTGAAACTCAAAAATGTTGAGTGGCAGGGCCACCATCACACTGAAAGAAAGCATCCGAGTCTGGACTTGAACCTGTTTGGATCTGAATCTAGAAGAGCTTTATCTGCTGTACAAATACGTTCTTCCTTTTTAAAAGCTTATTGGCAGCTTTCAATTTCCTGAATAAGCAGAAGGGAAATTGAAACTGATTTTAATAATCTGATTTTTCATAAATGAAAGTACAGTAAAGGAAGCTGGATTCATTTCAGCCAAGTAGCTGGAGAGGCAGGGCAGATCAGAAAGTGTTTGCAGAAGACGTTGCTGACGCCTATACAGAGCCTTGTCAAATAGCTGTCAGTGAACACAAAACCGTGAGCTCTGCTCGGCCCTCTCTAACTGGGATTGAACACAGATCCCTATTTTTAGCAGCCCCATTTTTCCTTATGGTAGTAAGAATAATAATTTCTAAAACTATCAGCCAGGCACTGCAGACCTTGATATTGAAGATACCCTCCTCCTTTTAGAAATTCAAATAGTGCTAACATGGAATGGTCAACTTTGTTTTTCTATTCATGTCTCACACACCTACAGATAATGCTATTCTAATTTGTTCACAACATTTTGTTCGGTGTTTATCAGAATCAAAATAGTGAGCCAGGGGTAACTAAATAAATCTCTGATACTGCACTTAAGAAGATGCACAAAAGGGGAGATTAGGGTGGGGCAAACAGGGCCTGCTTTGTGCCAGGTATTTTCATATCCATTCACTTAAAGCTTAGGTGAGAGCGGCATTATAGTCCCCAGGTCATTAATTAAGGAGACAGAGACTCTGGGATGTTCAGTAATTTTCCAGTCACACAGTTTTGAGCTAAGCCTGTTTTAGAATAGAATGCTTCTGGCTCAGAAGCTCAAGCTTTGCCTGTTATGGTCCGTTAACTGTTGAGGCTACTAATTGTAGCGCTTTTACCCATGAGGACTCACAGAGCCAACAGATAAAATGGCTCACTTTAAATGCCCAACAAATATAAAGGAGATTTCCTCTCCTGGCACACAAACTGGATTATTTGAAAATTGGTCTTCCTTAAACTTTGACATTCTGGACCTAAAAGATAATGAAAGATAAGAACTTATTTGATATATATATATACACACACACACACTTTTTCTTTCAAGAGATTTGGGGATGTATTATTTTGGCTTGGTATCATCAGACAAGAATAATTAGGTGTTGCCTCAAAAGCATCAGTAGAACACCATAAAAGGAATTGCATTTAGCCATCTCCTAAGTGAAAGAAAATGTTTCAGTGTAAGTAAAGATAAAGATGATCACGGCTAAACCATATTTTTTACAGGAGTAAACACACATTTGTGACTCTTGTAAATCACTAACTTTTCAGAATTTTGGAATGGTGAATTCATGGTCATGTTTAAATTAACTAAGGCCATGTGTCTATTCAGCAAATATTTAGGGAGCACCTTCTGTGCACTGGTGCACAGGACTGTGTGACACCTAAAACGGGACCAAATGCGAGCCCGTCCTTGAGCTTTGCCCCAGGGCTGCTGACAGTCCAGCATAGGAGACCCTGAAGCCCGCAGACCAAGGCCGCGTGTGCTGTGCAGCACAGGTGGTTCACATTCAAAGCCCACCTGCTGTGCAGGGGCTTGGCAGTCCAGCTCTTATTGGTTGCCCATGTCCTGCACCTCTAGGCAACACTACCGCTGACACACAACGTGGACCTGCAGTGGCTGGTGGAATGGAACGCTGTCCTGGTCAACAGCCACTATGATGTGAAGAGCCCGTCCCACGTGTGGATATTTGCACAGTCTGTCAAAGACCCCTGGGTCCTCTGCCTCTTCAGCTTCCTGCGGCAGGAGAACTTGCCCAAGCTCTGCCCCACGGCCCTCGGCTACGCCTGGCCCTATGCCTTCACTCGGCTGCAGTCCGTCATGCCTCTGGTGGACCCAAAGTAAGGGCCCCGTGGTTTTTCCTCTGCATTGCTTGTTTTACCATTTGTCCTCTTACTTTATAACTGCATATAAGAGTTTGGGTTACTATGATCCTCTCTAGTTTCTGAACTTCCTAATGTAGAATTCTTTACCTTGAGTAAAAGCAGACTGAAAGCCCTTGTCTAGAGCTAGTTAACATTTTTTTCTTAATTATCCATATGATTCTCCAACCGTTTTTGGTGAAAGGGACCTTAAGCTTCTTCTGTTCTACTTCCCATCCAATGTAGAATTGCCCTCTACAACATCCTGGACAGGCAGCTCTTCAATTTTATTTGAGCTCTTCCCAGGATCTTTATCCAATAAGTGATATTTAAAATCAGGAACTTAGTTTCAATCTTGTTTTCAACTCTGTGTTTCTAGTAGCCCAATCAATGCCAAGAAAACCAGCACAGCCAGCAGCGGAGACAATTATGTTCCTTTGTGGAGAAATTATCTTATTCTTTGTTTTGGAGTTGCAAAACCCAGTATTATGAGCCCAGGACACTTACGAGCTTCCACACCTGAAATAATGGCGACCACACCTGATGGTACAGTGAGCTACGATAACAAGGTGACATGACATGCTTCAGAAGAATTATTCTGTAAGGTTTTTTTTTAGCTTGTTTGTCTAGAGTTCACAGTGCAAACGGCACTCTGCCTGCCATCTGGACTGTGTGGGATCAGATTCTCATCCTACACATTTCTAAGGCCCACTGAGGCAACTTATTATTCCTTGCTGACAAGTGGGCAACTGAAGATAAAGAGAAGTTGAGCAATTTGCCTCAGACCATAGAGTGGCTTGTATTTGCTGGTGCCCTGAGGTTTGGTTTGTGCCCTGCATACCACATTTCTCACCTTTGCTAAGTCGCCACCTTTAAGCCATTCTTTGATTAAATTACCTTGCTAAAGATGTTGTAGATTTAGATGGTTTAAAGAAAAAGAAGAGTGTTATAATAAAAATGTTCCTTAGCATTTGTGTCCCAGGTTGGAACTGCATTCATTTTGCTGTATTAAACTAGTGGGTTTGTTGGGGGGGTGGGGTTTTGGTTTTTTGTTTGTTTCTCCTGAAATGATGGCAGTGCTTTGGGATGTGGTTCAGTACTTTGAACCAGTTATAATGGAATTATTGTTTGGTTAAAGGAACCACCAGTTACCGTGTTACTCTTGTTCACTTTTTATGAACTCGTTTCAGGCCATTGGCACCCCATCGGTGGGAGTTCTGCTAAAGCAGCTGGTGCCTTTGATGAGACTTGAGAGCATTGAGATCACAGAGTCCTTAGTTTTAGGATTTGGAAGAACAAATTCTCTTGTTTTCAGGTACAGTGGTCTTAATGAGTTGTTCTAAGTCCGTGCATGCTGCTGCTGCCTGGCTCCTCTCTCTCTCTCTCTCTCTCTCTCTCTCTCTCTCTCTCTCTCTCTCTCTCTCTCTCTCTCTGCATTTGCACACTGACGAGTGCCTCGAGAGCACGACAGCTTTGCACGGTTTCCTCTGCGTAGTCCTTGCTTGATAGCATGTAACCAGCGTTCCTCGCAACTGCCTCACGTTTAACTTTTAGTCATTGCAGCTGATGAAAACCATTCAGGTTTTATCTCACTTACAGGCTTTGTTTTCGATAACTATAAATGAAAAGAATTCAGTGTCAATTCCCAGTTAGCCAGACTGTTCAGGGGCTGTAACAATCAAAATAATAGCAGTACCTGTTTACCGGCCATTTACGCAACAGCCTCGAGGGTTGAGAATTGCTAGAACTCTCTTTTAGATGTGTCCAGTTACATTGTCTGATCTTTCTAAAAGGCACTTTACCCATCCTAACAGAACTGGGGTATCTGGCTTTCTTCATTCCTTATTCATTTCAAATCTTCCATCAAATAACCATTCCATCTGAGGCAGCATCAGAGCCTTTTGAAAGTGTTAGTTCAAACTGCCTCCACTGACTTCAGCTAAGCAATGAAAGCCTAGAAGGACAAGGAAAATCTTCAGGTCTTTCATGTAGGTAGAAAAGGGAAAACTCCAGGCCTTTGTGAGAAACCCTAAATATTTCAAAAGCAATGATCCATTAGATGTTTTAGAGGCAATTGGAAAGGAGCTGTTACATTATTCATATATGAAGTCAGGTTTTATCCTTGAAAGAATAATTTTGGGTTCTGTCTACTTGAGTGTCATTAACCAGTGTTTTACTAGTTATGAGTTAATGAGCTAAGACAAAGAATCATACAGAAATACTACCTGAAGCCAACAATAACAGTTCCCTGGAATTCCCTAACATTCTTTCCCAAATAACCTAAGGCTCTTTTGCATATCCTACCTTCTCAGTATTCTTAGAGGTAGTAAGATTATACACCTAACTCCCTGCATAGTTCTGGGAAACTTACTCTCTGGGGGCATCAGTTTCCTCACCTGCAAAATCTGTACAATAAATAAAAAGAAAGTGTATCTCTTTTATTTAAAAAAAGACTAAACTGGTATAATATTAGAATCTATCTCACAGATTTGTTGTGAGGATCCAATGTAAAAATGCTCATAGTGAATATTCAGTAAATGGTGTCTGTGGGTAGAAGAGCCTAGTGCTATTATTCCCCTTGCAATGATGAAGACAGGCTAGCGCTTGACTTGTATGAGAGAAATGGTGAGTAGAACACAGGCCTTCCGTCTCTCAGTGCAGAATGCCATGGAGTTTACCTTTCTGTCCTTGGATTTTCCTTGAGGGTGATGTCTAATAGCTCAAAACACTTTATCTGAAAGTAAAAGATTCTCAAACACCTACACACTAGTCTAATGACAAGCTAGATCTCATAATTTTGTCTGATTCGACATAGCAGCCCAAACTAACAAAGATGACTAATTGGATTAGCAAGTACACAGCTAAGAATTGGAGATAATGGGGACAGATTAAGCATGTATATGTAATATAAGATATATAGTAATTGTCTTATTTTATTTTGCAAGAGAAAAGGTTTCAATGAGAACTTTGTAGCTATGATACTTGCCAGAATTTTTGTGTAACTTATAACTCAAATGAGGCTTCATTTCAAAATCAACTATAGTTTCCCAAACAGAGATCCCAAAGATAGTAGCATAATAATTGCACCTGTCTCTTTTCCTGTAACTGAACTGAAATTTTCTCATGTGTGGAGACTCCATTTTATTTATCTTCAATCCCACAGCTTGTGGTAAAGTGCTTTGAGTTTAGTAAGCACATGGTAAACACTTTAATCATTCCTATAGAGCTGTTTTTAGCATTAGAGGTCTCCAGAACTTTAAATCAAAAGCAACTCAACAAATATTTATTGAGCAGAAATGACTTGTGTAGCACTGAGATTGAGACCCCAAGTATAGGCCAGTACCTGACCTCTGGTTCACTGAGAGACTGGGAAATGGAGAAGCCAGGGGGGATTTTCATGTCAGAAGCAGAGTGAAAAATCCAGGGGCGTTAGGAGTCAGTGGATTATTTGGTGGCAACTTTGGTATCAGTAACAATGAAATTCAAATGCTGACCTTTTTCTTCTGTAGAGAACTGGTAGAAGAACTCCATCCTTTGATGAAAGAAGCTCTAGAACGAAGACCAGAGGTAAGATTTTGAATTTAATTAACTGGTTTAATTGGTTTATTTAGACAATGGTATGAATTTAAATCGAACCCAATGGTTCCCCTAGGGAATACAAACATCCTAACATGCTTTTAACGCTGAATCTTAATTTTGTTGGTTAGTTTCATTATTATTCAGTATTTAGTGAGTGCTTAGTATAATGTCGTATAATTTTAAAGGATTTTTTGTCCTAAAATTGTAAGAGCAAAACAACTTAAATAGTCACATATATGATAACTTATTACATTCTTTTACAGGGGGATATGAATTGAGATTGAATTTTGGTTTTCAATTTGTTTGCTTGTCTTTTACGAGGAATTAGATGGCAAAGAATATTATTTGTCTCACCTGGAGCATGAAGTGTTTCTCTCAGCATTAACTTCCATGAAGTGAATTCTGGAAAGGATAAACTTATAATGTGCTAGGATAAAAAAATAAAAGAATAAGACTAAAAAAAGAAACTTCCCGTGTAATAGATACAAGAAATCACAGAAATTTAGCAGTTTGAACAAAAACAGATCTAGGGAGATTATTCGCGTCCCCTGTCTATTTCCAGTGTTTTAAGATACTTCAAGTCTTTCCTTGGACAGTGGGAGCATCTGGGAAATGAGGCTTGTTAATTCTCAACATTTCCATCTTATCAATATTTATTGATCTTTTTCTCTTATACCCTGTAACAGCAAACATTTTCTCTAAGGATTAGGAAGAAAGAAAAATAAATACATTTTGTCTTTATACTTAGAAAATTGAAAATTACTACCTTCTGCCTTTCTGGAATGCACTTTTCTAAAGCAAAGTTAATATTGTTTTGCCCATGTCTTCAAGTGGTATTACGTCTTTCTACACAGAACAAGAAACGCCGAGAACGGCGAGATTTGTTAAGGCTACAACTACTAAGAATTTTTGAACTTCTGGCTGATGCTGGTGTAATAAGTGACAGGTAGGGTCAAAATTTTTCTGAGTTAATCTCTCCTCACCAAAGTGCTCTTTTGGTTCTCTCTCTCTCTTACTCTTTTTTATTTTTATTTTTAAAGAAGCTTTAGATTACATAAATGTTACATAAAAAATATGGGGGATTCCCATATGACCCACCCCTTTCCCCTCCCACACTTTCCCACATTAACAACATCCTTCATTATTGTGTTACATTTGTTACAATTGATGAACACATATTGAAGCATTGCTACTAATCATGGACTGTAGTTTACATTATAGATTACACTCTGTCCCACACAGCTTTGTAGGTTATGACAAAATATATAATGGCCTGTATTCATCATTGCAGTGTCATGCAGGACAATTCCAGTGTCCCGAAAATCCCCCCATATTACATCTATTCTTCCCTCTCCCTCCCCTCAGAACCTCTGATGGCCACTGCCTTTATATCAATGATAAGAGTTCTTCCATTGCTAGAATAATAATAAGTCTATAAAAGAATAATAATAAGTCTACTTTAGTCCATTGTTCATTCCCCAATCTTGAGGATTTTGGGATGGTGATGCCCACTCTGTTTCTAATTGAGAGGGGGCTTAGGTCCCATGCGGCAGATGGATGGAACTATCTTCCTTGCAGTTGCAGGTACTCTCTGTTCCTTGGGATGGGAATTGTCCATCATCATCTCCTTGTTAGTTATCCTGGGTGAGTCCAATGAACTGGAGAGTAGGTGTTGAAAATCTGCTGAGATCCAGGGCTCAACTGGCGCATGAATGGACCAAAGACTCAAGTCCCTGGGACATGTATTTAACAAGTATAGTACAAATTATAGGTTCAAATAAAATGGGCAGAAAAGCTATGTGTGGGGAAACTATAAATGAATCTAACTCTGTTACACTAGAGAGCATAAATTCCAAAGTAAAGCCCACTGACAGGGTGTGGAATTCCTGAGCTTGTCTGCCCTGCTTATAGTGTCTGGATGTCTCTATAGCCCTCAGGAGCCCCACTGTTTGAGGCACTGTTTACTGTGCAGTCAATGAGATCCTGCTAAGAAGTGCATAAGATGTCTCGAATGACCTCCCAACTCACCTTGAAATGTCTTAGCCATAAAAACTTATTTGCACTTACTATTTCCCCTATTTGTTCAAGATCTTTTTCCAGATGCATTGCTAGTTGGTGCTTGGTAATAATCCCTCGGTGCCAAGGAGGCTCATCCCCAGGACTCATGTCCCATGATGGGGTGGGGCGGGGGGGGGAATACGTTTATACGCTGAATTTGGCTTAGAGAGAGGCCATATTTGAGCAACAAGGAGGCTTTCAGGAGGTAACTCTTAGGCAATGTATGATACTAGGCTAAGTTTCAATTTCACAAGAAAAGTTTCATAAGTACAATCATCAATATCAAGGGCCTGGCGTGATGGTCTGTCTTCCTTTACTAGGCACTGCCCTTGTACTCAGGGGATTCTTGCTGTTCTATTAGAGAATGTAGCAGGGCTCCCCAGCATGGGAACTCAATACTCTTTCAGTTATTGTGTGGGTCTCCACCCACGGAGAGAATACCCCTTGAACACTTAAACATATTCATATGCCTTAGAAGCATGCCCCAGGTACACCCTTTCCCACACATCCCCCCATCATCAACACCCCGCACCAGTGATCCTCCCCTGCTATAGCTGTAATCCTTCTGAGATCCAAAACCTCTCTAAGAACGGAGTCAACAAAATAACCAAATAAAATATTTATTTAAAAATAAATAAAATACAAAAAAATTTTTAATTGAAATAACATAAAAATTTTTTAGACATTGTGTCTTTCATCACTGTTAGAGCTGTTGTCTTGTATATACAGTGACAATGTCTTCCATATATTCTCCCAGTGTCGTCTTATTTCCATTTTATCTTCAAAGAAGCTTTATGTTACAGAAAAGTCACATAGAAAATACAGGGGATTCACATATACCCCACACCTTCCCTCTTTTCCACTCTCCCCTATTAATAACATTTAAATGTGGCTGGTACCTTTGTTACAATTGATGTGCAAATATTGAAGCATTGCTACTAAATATCCTCAATGGTTTACATTATGGTTTACACATTGGACCATACACTTTTATAGGTTTTGATGAAATTTAAAATGGCCTGTATCCATTATTGCAAGATCATGCTGAACAATTCTAATGCCCTAAAAATACCCTATATTCCATCTATTCTATTCTTCCTCCCCCCTCCCCTCGGAACCCATGGTAACCACTAAGTTTCAATGTTTTAAGAATAAGATTCATAGTTACTTGCAATAATATTAAGGGCTTGGCATATTGTTTTCTTTTATAAGGCTCTGCCTATGTGCTTGAGGGATTCTTCCCCCTGTAATTGAAAACATAGCAGGACTCCCCAGGATGGGAATTTAATATTTTCTTGTTTATTGTGTGCATCTCCACCCACTGAGATAACATACTATGACAAGATGAACACTTACATATTCCATGGAAGCATGCCCCAGGTGTGCCCTATCCCATATATCCCCCCACACCTGATGCCCTACATCAGTAACCCTCCCCTGCCATATTTGTTAAAAGAACATTCCCAACATTGTGGTTTTAACCACAGACCTGGAAATCCCCAGTGGTATATACATACAATGGAATACTACTCAGCTGTAAGAAGGAATGCAGTATTGATACATTCTCTCTCTCTTAATACATCACTTCTAGCTGTTGTTCAGAAAAGTCTCAAAAAGCTTCTTTTTTTTCATAGTCTGCTTACACTGCGTATAGGTCAGGAACAAATTTCATGTGTAAGTTCTGACCACGAATCTTTTTTTCATTAAACATACATGACTTTGACAGACAGGACAAATCATCTAAACATTTGCTCTTCCTTTATTCCAGCACAAATGGCGCCTTAGAACGGGACACTTTAGCCCTTGGAGCTCTATTCTTAGAATACGTTGACTTGACTCGCATGCTCCTAGAAGCTGAAAATGATAAAGAAGTTGAAATTCTTAAAGATATCCGGGCACATTTTAGTGCAATGGTTGCCAACTTGATCCAGTGTGTTCCAGGTACCATGATGCATTGCTGCAAATCACCTCTCATGCCTGAAAAACCACTCGTGTTCTTCGTTACTGGGCTTTCCTCTTCCATCCTCCTGGCCTGTGTACAGGTCTGGAATGGAATCGTTTATTTATTTTAAAACACTTGGAAGTACATATGAGAACAGCTTGTGGTAATTCAGCACAGACTTGAAAAGCAAACAATAATAATTAAATTTGGCTTTGTGCTTGTCATTATGTATTTTGTTTTGGTTCCCATCTAAAGATGAACCTATGTGATTTCCATAGGAAGTGATTCAGAGGCAGCATTCACAGAAATTCATTTGTTCTCACTGTCTCGTTGTACTAATCCATAAGCCTGTAATCTCAGCAAAACTCCAGTACTCTGACTTGATAAAAACAACACATTAAGTAGAATTCTCTATAGCCTAATAAAGTTTAAGTTTGATTAAATATTGCATTATGGAGAGACAATTATCTTCCACAGAGCAAATGGGTTTGAAACATTAATGGAAGCATAAAGAATAAAATAGCTGGTCAGTTTGGTTATTTAATTAATTAAAACGAATAGAAGGTATTAATTAAAATTGATTAAAAGTTTTTTATATATTTGCAAAAAACAGCAACTCAATAATTTTTCTACGTTTTCATTATTTTGATGGTTTATGACCTTTCCTTACCAATCTTCCTCATCTTTGAGGACCCTAAATTAAGATTTGACTTGGTTTCTTCAGTTAAAATGAATTTGTTTAGGATAGATCATCTGTACATTATATTTCACAGTTCTTCCTAAAGACAGGCAGCAAGCAGTCAAGAAAGCATTTTATGTGGAAGCAGCAGCTGAGCTGAGTGGAAAGTGTTGATTTTTCTGGACATTGATTAGAAAGCAGTGCCTAAAGAAAACTTGAGTTAGGAAATGATATTGTTCCTTTCCCGAAAACTTAAGACTCGTGTGTAATGGTAGCATAGACTGTGTCCACTGTGTTTTCCAGCCTGGGAGTCTCCTAACTCTTTGCTTTACTCCCTAGTTCACCACAGAAGATTTCTCTTCCCCCAGCAGAGTCTGAGGCACCATCTTTTCATCCTGTTTAGCCAGTGGGCAGGGCCCTTCAGCATTATGTTCACACCCCTGGACCGGTACAGCGACAGGAACCACCAGATCACAAGATACCAGTATTGTGCTTTGAAGGTAGAGCATGTTTTCCACACTGAATGGCTTTCGTCATCATTGTCTCTTTTCTTAAATTCTGACAACCATGCCTTCAAAAAGGTTAAAATATATAATATGATATGCTTTTATTTGATGCAATGTGATATGATATGGTATAGTATAATATATATATGAGTACATGCAACAAAAAAAAACAGTCACACATACATATAGAAATATATAAGTAACTTTAAAAGTTCCAAAATACACACTGTACATACACATAAACATAGATAGATAGATAGATAGATAGAGAGATAGAGAGATAGATAGAGAGATAGATAGGAAAGGAAGAGAGAGAGAGAGAGAAAGGGATGGGAGGGAGGGAGGGAGGGAGGGAGGAAGGAGTAAATATGTCAATTGGGCCTACAAATTCAAAATGCAAAAATTTCCAAGCTCACACTTTTGTCCAGTGTTTCTCCCTTAGGTAGGCTTTTTTAGCCCTTAGGTAGCTGCCTTTTCAATTAACTTCTAGGCTGAAAAAAAAGTTACCCCAAGTTCTCAACCTACCAAGAAACACAGACCCTTTTAAGTCTTACCTTAATTTAGAAGACTGCCAGAAATAAATTTCCACACTATTAGGGCTGTTCAGAATCTTCAGGAACATGATCCCTTACAGCCTAATCTCCTTCAGAAATTCAGCCGTGCATCGGTGCAGCATATGTACTGTAAGTGTCTGGCTCTCAGGCTGACCTGTGGCTCAAGGGAGCTAGTGGAAACCATGGCCATGATCTTCTGCTGGACACACTAAGTACAGAGTTGGTCAGGATCACCCTTCTATCACCTTCCCTTGCTTTCTTCTTCTGACCTCCCCCACTGACTTGAGTGAAACTTTTACATTCTTCATTTCCTTTGCCTTTGATTAAGGATCATAATTGTTTCCAAATTTATCATATTTTGTCTGTTCCATGCATTAGTCAAATATTAATATTCAAAGAAAAATTTAAAGTTTTATTATTTATCATATAAGCAGAATTCCTCACTTCAAATCATAGGAGAAAAGTTTATAATCACTTTGAAATGGTGATATTGTTTTGAGTCACTTACTCTTTCATTATATGATTTGCTGTAATCATAAAATTACATGTTCACAAAGCTGAATTTATGAGTTTTTAATTCATATAAAAATGAGCCAAAATTTAGATTCTGGTATTTTTTGTTGAATCTACTAAGGAATGTTTTAAAAGCTTGTGGAAAATAACTTCTTTCAAAGGACCCCCATCATTATAAACCTGACAGTCATGTTTTATAAAATCAGTTAAATACCATTAGATTCCTCCAGGTTCCCTTGCATATTTTATTGTGTTTCTGTCATCAGGCAATGTCAGCAGTATTGTGCTGTGGCCCCGTCTTTGACAATGTGGGCCTTTCTCCAGATGGCTACCTGTATAAATGGCTTGACAACATTCTGGCTTGTCAAGATTTAAGAGTAAGTAAAGATACCTTGTCTTTAAATGTCTTTGGTGTTCTGCATTGTTTGTGTTATGAGACAGGGAAGCATGGTTCACAACCATCATCTCTTCAGGTATCAGCATGCAAGTGTGGGTTTATGTGTTGCTTACATAATTACTATGATGTGTCAGGATCTAACACATAGGACCATTTACAAAAATGGACCATACACTAGATCATAAAGCAAGTCTCAACAAAGTCCAAAGGATTGAAATGATACAGAGTATGTTCTCTAATTACAGTGGAAGGAAGCTGGTGGTCAATTACAAAAAGCTGACTAAGAAATATACTTCCAGATAACCAATGAGTCAAAGAAGAAATAACAATGGAAAGTAGAAAATATTTTTAACTGAAGAAGAATGAAATACTACATACTAAATTTGTGAACTACAAATAAATGCATGCTTAAAATGAAATGTATTTCCTTAAATGCATATATTAAATATATATGATAATCAATGACCTAAGCTCCATCTCAAAAAGTTAGAAAGAGAATAGCATACCAAACCCAAAGAAAGTAGAATGAAGGAAATAATAATAGAGATAATGGCAGAAGTTAATGAAAGAAAAAAATAATGGAAAGGATCACCAAAACCAAAAGTTGATTTTTATAATGACTAATAAAATTAAGTCCATGGCAAGGTTGATCAATAAATAAAATAGACAGAGAAAGCACATGTAACCAATATCAGAATTGTAAAGAGGGGCATTACTACAGATCATACAGACATTAAAAATAAGAGAGCATGTGAACACCTTTGTGCCAATAAACTTGAAGTTTTCCATGAAATAGACCAATTCCTAAAAAAGCACAAGAAAGAAAAAATCTGAATAAGTAATAAATAATTCTGTAATTAAAAATATTACCACAATGAAAACTTTAGGGCCAGATGACTTTATTGATGAATTCTACCAAACATTTAAGGAGTAAATTGCATTTATCTAAGATGATTTCTTACAGAGAAGAGATCAAGAGGAAATACTTCCTAATGTATTTTACAAGACCAGCATAGCCTTGATACCAAAACCTGACATGGATATAACAAGAAAGAAAACTAAAAGGCAATCTCATTTATCAGCATAGATGCAAAAATCCTAAACAAAATATTAGAAAATTGAATTCAATGATATATAAAAAAAAGATGATTCATCGTGACCAAGTTGAGTCCATTCCAGAACTGCAAGGTTGGTTTAACATGCAAATATCCATCAATTCATTAGCATATTAACTATATTAATAGAATAAATAGAAAATGTCATGTGATCATTTTGATAGATCCATAAAAAACATTTAGTAAAATTCTAAATCCATTCCTGATTAAAAAAAAAAAACTAGCAAAACTAGAAATAAAAAAGAACTTACTTGATTTGATAAAGGGTATCTTGAAAAAAAAAAATACCCTACAGTAAATATCATAATAGGGAATATTGAACATGTTTCTTCTGAGATTAGAAAGAGCAAGGATGCCCACTTTCACCACTTCTCTGCTACATTATACTGACAATCTTAGTACATTAGGAAAGAAAACATAGCATACAGTAAAAGGAATGAAAAGCAAGAAATAAAACTCACTATCCACAGATGACACAATTGTTTATATGAAGATCCAAAATAATCTATAGATAAAATATTAGAATTAAGAAGTGACTTTAGCAAGGTTGCTAGATAAAAAGTCAAAATGAAAAATGAATCATGGGCTGCTGATGTGGTTGAGTGCTGACTTCCCACATACAAAGTCCTGGGTTCAATCCCCAGCCCTGGTTCCTCAAAAAAAAAATTGTATTTCATTTCAATATAGCAGCAATAAAGGGAAAATAAAATTATGCCATGTACAGTAGCACTAAAAAACTAAGAATTAGCATTAAATACCTAGGAATAAATCTAACTAAAAATGCACACAATGACTTATACTTAACATATATGAAGCAGTAATGAACAAAATTAAAGACCTGAATAAATGGAAGAATATATCATCTTTGAGAATTAGAAGATTCAATATTATAAAGATGTCATTTCTCCACCAAAATTATTTGTAGAGACAATGCAATCCCAATCAAAATCCTAACAAAACATTTGTGGCAATTGATAAGTTTCTTTTAAAATATATGTGGAAATGCAAAGGACCAATATAAAGTTTCTAAAGCACATTAAAAACTTTCAAGTCAAGTGAACGCTTTAATGAAAGTTATTTTTAAGTGTCTTGCAATATCTTTTATCTGCTGCTAATTATTGACATCCAATTAGATAATCACTCCCATGTGGGCCCAGGGCCTCCGAGAAAGGGAAAAAAAAAATGACCCAAGCCAAAATCTTTACTTCTCTGCCTGATTGCAGCTTCGGGAGGGGGTGGGAAATTTATTTCCTGAGGGGAGTACAGCCTCCAGGCACGAGACTTTTTCCTGGACAAGTGGACAAATGTGTATATTCACTGGCCATGCTGTGTTTGGCAGTAGCTTCAGGAATCATCAGTTAGTTATCCTATAAATTCTGTTGAGCATTATGAGTTTTTTTAGAAGAAAGACTCTGATTAAGAAAAAAGATTCTATTGATACTCTATTTCTTTTTAAAAGATTGCCAGCTAAGCTTTACATGGTATATTTAGTCATCAAGCCTCATAAACACAGTCCCTCTAATTTTTTTCCTTGAAAGACTTTGCATAGATAAAGGATATCCTTTTGTATATTTGATATTTTTAATCAAGTAGATGTATTTTTTGGAAATGTGTGAAATTCAAAACTGAAACATTGCCAATAATGTCTTTGCTGCCTTTTCAGAGTTAAAATTCAAGAATGAGTGACCCTGTATAACAGATTTACATAGAGTCAAATTTAGTTCGTCATTTCAGTTGCAACATTGCACCCTCTTATGAAGTAATACACAGCATAAAAATTAATCAGAGTGAATACGTGGTCTCTACTTTCAATTGCTCGATTTATACTGGCTAACCCTGATTTTGTTTCTTTCCCTGGATTACTCTTGCATTAAATACGAATCATTGATTTTCTCCATGAATTCAGGTTCATCAACTTGGCTGTGAAGTTGTCGTCTTGCTCCTGGAACTTAATCCTGACCAAATAAATCTTTTTAATTGGGCGATTGACCGATGTTATACCGGTTCCTACCAACTTGCCTCTGGCTGTTTCAAAGCCATCGCAACTGTGTGCGGAAGCAGGTATGAATTTTGCAAACGAAAGATGATGGGCAGTGGCCAGTACAGTCACAGTGGCTCTTCGTGATGGGGACAGTTGAGAGCTGACTGCTTTGCCATTATCTGAGCAGAATAAAAGCTATGAGAACACAAAATGGCCTAAATTTTCTCAGCAAATCAATTACTACTCCTGTAAGTTTGCAGCTGTGTTGATTTCTCTCTTGCAACCAGGAGAGTGGTTTGCTGTGATAGCGCCCTTCTTTTGAATTGCCTGGAAATTCATAATATAATATAAATTTGTTCAGTATTAGAGGAAGGTCTAAAAATGGTAAGATACATTGAAGGAATTTCCAGAAATGTTTGTGGCAGATACATCTTTAGGCCAATCTAAACCCATGAAGCAATCTAAAAATCTTAAGGCCGCTTTGTCCAAAACTTCAGAAAGGAAGAAAACAAAATGTGGTTCTCTGGTGTTCCGTAGAACACACTTTTATAACCACTGTCCTGTTGTATAATTTCAGCATCATAATTTACTGGATAAAATAATTTATTTCATAGTGTTATGTTAATGAAGATTCCCCAAATTGCCTGTTATTCCCAAGAAAGAGCTTATGAACTGGAAGAATTGAGGGAATGCAGCTCAAGTTTATTTTTGAAGACTCACATAGACTGTCAATTTACCTTTTAAAGTAAATGTGTTTTAAATATCTATCTTGAGCAACAGGAGGAAGGGAATAAAAGAATTTGTTTTGCAAATGTACCTCACTAATTCAACGTTTTAATAATAGGTTGGTATATGGGAGCTCTGTATTTTATATATTTTATGCATGATATTTGTGTAAACCTACAACTTCTCCAACAAAAAAAAATAAGTAAATAAAATAAAAGTTTAAAAAATGAATTCAAAAAAACTAAGAAAAAAAATGAATTCATTTTAAATTCCAGCCTATTCAGGTTCTAAGTTAATGAAAACAGAATTTTATAATACATCTAATTTTGATAAATCTAAAAGGAACATGCCAGCTAATTAAAGAGACAAGTTTCTCTTTAAAATTTTCATCTTTCTTTTATAAAGATAGTAGATAACATTTCATGTTTAAAGCTTTCATTTTTCACAATCTTAGCAGTAGAATTTTTCTTATATACTTTAATCTGCGTAAAAGTTATAGCACATGAATATAACCTAAACTGGTTTTTCATAAAGTTTTATCTCTTGATATAAACATTACTAAAGAATGTTAATACCTATAGGACATTACCAAAATAACATTTTTGCAAAAATCTCCTTTCTCCTGAGTGGTTTTTTTTTTTAATTTTCAGATATTATGATATTCTAAAAGTTTTGTTCACACAACCCTTCAATTTTAAAAAATGTATTTAGAATCTATAAATCTGTATCTCTTTCTCTGACAAAAACAAGAGTAAAAAAGTTTCCCCTCTTCAGTGCCCTTCTCCCGTTGAACTTGTTTGGAACTATCCTCATCAAATTTACTCCATTGCATGGCCACCCCATAAAATATCACACTGCATTCCTCTGAATAAATGTAGATATTTTTCCTTAGGAAAAGCAAATAAATGCTTCAATCTAGTCTCAATTTCAATAAAAATATCTCCAGTCACAAAAACATGAAGTCATACAACTATGTTTATAGTAGACTTTTAGGTCTCACTCAGACGTATTTTGGTTCTTAAGACAAAGACATATTAATTTACATTCAGGACACATCTGTTCTTCAGGAAGAGAAGTAACCTGAGAATATCACGACTGTGGTCTCTCTACCAGAGGCTGTGGCCACCACTTCTGCCATTTTCCACCACAGATCATGTTCAGGATGTAAAGTTTCAGCTGTGCCGCAGTTCGCTTCCATTCCCCATGAATTTTCAGCATGTGTAGCCTAAACGGGCCTCTGCATTTGCTTAAGCAATCTTTGCACTTTTGTTTCTAGTACATTTTGTCCAAAAGGAATTCTGGTGTTTTTGCTTTTTCTTCATGTGCGTTCTATAAAGTTTGCTTCTAAAAAGCAACTAAATACTTATCTTATGAAATAATATGTTCCTGAAAAGTCATAAATAAGTGGAATCATATTTTAAATGTTTCAAACAAGTTATCTGTTCAGTAACTCATACGACAAATCATTTTCTAAAATGAAGAATCCTCCTTGCAAAGCAAACAATTACTTCCTAGTTTTCAACTTGGCCTTGTCTCTCGTGTTCTGGGTTTATTTCCAGTGGAATATGGCAGTAATAAAGCAAATTCCTTTATTAAAAAACCTACTTATAATTGACCACAAAATACCATAAGATGGACCTTTTTTAAAATGTTCTTATCTATTTAAATTCTCTTTCTCTAGTTATAGAAGAGGAAATAAGCTATTTTTTTTGAATTGTTAATATAGCAATCCCTATAGTCATTAGCTGTGATAATGGAAAGGGAAAAAAACAAACAGTTCTCCACATTTTTCTTTTTGGTTCCTTTTCTTTCTGTAAAAGATAGTAGGACCTACTATCCCTGGGTATTCATTCCCCAAGATAACCTACTGGAAAATATATTGTATGGAACCATATAAAACAGATCGTTATGGTAGAGATTCTTCCTGATAAATAGAATTTGAAAATCTATATTAATTTGACATGTCTGTTAAATAATTATCTAGCTTTCATTTTATTCCTCTCCAAAGTTGCTGTGCACTTGCAATTCTTATTATTCAAAACCTTGTAAGTTGGCAAGGGCCCAAGTGTTGAGAAAAAATTATCTTAAAGAAAAAAGCTATTCATCGCTTATTAAGATGAAACTTTAAATCTTCTGGATTTTTGTTGTGTTGTGAGAGAGAGAGAGAGAGAGAACTTGTTGCTTATAGGGTCAAAACTATAGCCATCGCTGTGATATGGCTCTGGTGGTATTGAGAGAGAAAAGGCAGAGTCAATTCAAATAGGACCAGGAAAAGTGGGGATGAAAGTTGAAAGTGGTGGTACAACTGGCAATATTAATTTTGAGGAAATTTTCATAAAATATGTTTATAAATTTGGTAAAAAGCTATTAAATGCAGCTCAGTACTACAATTTAGCTTATGTATGCACACACCAAAAACAGCTCACATGCCAGGCAGACTTATCTCAAATAGCTATTTAGCTCTGTTTGTGTTCTTCAAAGCACCACAAAGTTACCCTGGGCGCTGTCATTTAGTTCTAGGTAGCCAGAGCCAGTGGGCATGTCCCACATTCTTCAAAAATCTCTCTTCAGGATGGAAAAAACAGCTTTCCTTCTTGTTTACTTTCTAAGTCGTATCTACCTCTCATATTTATTTTTTCATTTGACTTTTACTCTGTATCATCACAGCTGTCTATTTCTTTATCTTTTACCCTTTTACTGCCTATCTTGAATAATTATATACTGAATGATATAAGACTCGGTGTCTCACACAATTGTAAACATTTAAGTACAGAAGTTTTATCTGTGGGCTTTTGCTCATTTGAGATCTGTCTACTTCTTTCCTACTCTGGGTTTCTTTCATTTCCTTTATTTGTGTTATTTCTTTCAATGAGTTCCAAAACTCAGTATAGCATTAAACAACAAATGGAATGCCCTAACTACGTAGTCCAGCGTGTGGCCTCGCACAAGAGGGATGCCTTGTCTCCCGCATTCCTACCTTTGAGTCCACGATGACCAAGCAATGTTTTCCATTGCTCTTCTTTCACAATTGCCCATCAGACATGTCAACCTCATGCTTTATTGATTTATAAATAAAAGTTATAGAAAAGTAATCATTTTGGAGTGTAAATTAGTAAAACTATTTTGGAGGACAATATGGCAGTAACTACCAAAATTTTAAATGTGTCCTCCAGCCCTCTGTGTTGCTGGAGAAGAATGTGTTCATATATTACTAGTATAATAAATTGTAATAATAATAACTGAAGAGTATCAAAAAGAAAAAGTGAAAAGCATTCACTTTTAACTTTCACTATAAGATTCCATTAAAGTTACTGTTAAATGGGATGTATTCATAGGAGGATGGTGCCTTTTAGAAGGGTGAAAACAACTTCTCCTCTATTTCTTACCTCCATCCTGTCTTCTGCTTTCTGAAGGTTGCCTCCAAGTAATTATCAGTCACATACCCTCTACATATACACCATTCACTAATTGCTCATCTAACCCAGTTTTCTGTTTGTGACTTCTTTTCCACTATATAGATTAAGAAAATCCATACAGTGAACAGATGCCATCTTTAAATAGTATTATGTAGCAAGAAAAAATAGTCTGAGTCTCCGTGTTCCATTTGTTCATCCTGCTAATGGCCACGTCCTCTCTTCTCTGTGTTCCTGTTCTCCCCTGGCTCTCATGGCAGGGTACAGTCAATGACCTAATTCTGCCTTTGTGTCTTTCATTTCTCTCCCCTCCTTTCTGTCTCTCCTGTGCCCTAACTCAAGCCCTCCTCACTTCCCGTGTGGGCTATTGTCACAGATTCTCCTCTTGGCCCCTGAAATTCCTTCTCCACAACAGCCAGAGTGAGGTTTTCAAAAACTGATGCCATCTAATCTAAGCATCTTTTAAAATATAAAATTAATTAATTAATTTAAAAAAAAAACAACAAAAAACTGATGCCATCGCCTCACTCCCCTACTTCAAATCCTTTCTCTTCAGATGATGGCCATAGGCTGGTCAGAGTCTGAACCCACCTCCTGTCCCAGCCCCAGCTCCTTCTGCTCCTCTGCTTATTTCTTTCACTCATCTGTAGAGTCTTTCCTTTTATAGAAGGCCCCTTGCTACTTCACTACTATAATCTTTCCAAATGCCATTCTGTCTGCCCAGAACTCTGTCTGCTGCTACCACCTTCCATAGCCTAGCTAAGACCTTCTGGTGCTTCAAGGCCCAGTTTACTTATTTCCCCCCAAGGCTGAGGTGGGAGTCCCTCTTCTGGACTCTTGACCTGCGCTGCGGGTGCTCCGGTCACCACTCAGCATATCTGGACTGTGTAGTTTGTCCCTCCAACTAATCTCTAAGCTCCTGAAGGAAAGGCAGCAGCTTTGCTCACTTAGTATCGTCAGCAATTCACGCATCATTCCTGATGTGTGTTTGATGCTTAATAAATTTAGATGGATTAAATAAAAATGGTAAGCCAGTGAGCTATTGAGAAATTTAGTATGCTGTACTCTCTTTTCATCTTTTTCACTTGTGTTTGGTTTTCATTAAAGTTTCTTTCATTAATATCTATTCTCATCAGATTGATTTTTGTGTTCTTATATCCTTTGTGACAATATCCAATTTTAAACAAGAGTCATTTCCCTTCATCTGCTAATAAATGCCAAAAGAGGGAGGCCAAAAACTGGCCAGTGGAAGAGAATGTCATTAGTAAGTGTGACTGAGGTCAGTGGACTGTCTAGAATTTTGAGAGCTGATGATTTATCAAGGTTAATAGCCAGGCTATTTTATAAATTATGCTGTTTTTGTTTTTGTTTTTGTTTTCAGGAACTATCCCTTCGACATAGTGACATTGTTAAACCTTGTGCTATTCAAGGCCTCTGACACCAACAGAGAGATTTATGAAATTTCTATGCAGCTCATGCAGGCATGTATCATTTACTTAGAACACTTCTTCCCTTGGGCATGGAAAATAGAAATGGGAGTTGATCACTGATTTGCTGTTAATTCATATGCATTTATTTATGCATATCATTGGTAGATATGAACAGTGTGAAAACAATTACATAATCTGTAAATGTAGGAATTAACTGATACTTTGCCTTTAATACTTCATTAGAATATGCATTAATTAGTCTTGTTGCTGCTAAACTTTGCTAAATATAAATGCTCTTGAGATAGCCAGCTAATTTTTTTTTTCATACCATTTCTTCTTTCCTACCTCTTTGTAGATCCTTGAAGCAAAACTTTTTGTGTACTCGAAGAAAGTAGCCGAACAAAGGCCTGGCAGTATTCTCTATGGAACACATGGCCCGTTACCCCCGCTCTACAGTGTATCATTGGCCCTCTTGTCATGTGAACTGGCCAGGATGTACCCTGAGCTTACCCTTCCCCTCTTCTCAGGTACCATGCAACAGTTAACAAGGACATACGCAATCATTTCTTCCACTGTAAATGTAATTTGCTTTTTAAATTCTAGTGTAATTTTAGAGTCAAAATTATTGATGCTAAAGTTGTAGATCAGAATTGCTGTGTGCTAAATCCAATTACATATAGAAGTAAATTCTAGAATATCTTTAAAATGTGAAAATGCATGTCTCTAAAAAAGTGTAGGTATAAATATATTAGATTAATATTAATATTTATCCATATTTATATATGTCAGATTTCCTCAAGAACTTAAATATGGGCAATATAAGTATCGCTGCAAATTGTGACCATTGTTTTGTAGCTTATACATTGCTGCATATATAATTTCTCAAGGGTGTGACTTTTTGGCACATCTTTACAAGTATTCTTCATGAATAATTCTCATGAAAATCCATTTTTAAAGAATTGCATTTTTCAGTTTACTTCTTGCCAAAGTTCACATAGCAACTTGCTCAGAGGCAGACTTTGGCCTTTTGAATCCACCCTCTTTTTCCATGCACATCACCACTGCCTTAGCCCAGATCTCATCAGTCCTCCCCTACCTCTGCCATCCCTGATTGCCATACATCCTCCAGGCTGCAGTCCACTCAGTATACCAAACTAAAGATATGGTACATCCGGCTCAAACTTCTCTGCCCACTTGTCCTAAAAATTAATTGCTGATAACACCAGTTTCCATTTATTCAGTGCTTAATATGTGCCATCTTCTATCTTAGGCACTCTATATGCATTTCATTTTTCACTTAATCTTTACAATCCCATGGGGTAGCTTCCAAAGCAGCAGTGTCCTGTAGCAGTTAGAAATGAGGCTTTGGGGTCAGGCCATTGGGTTCTGTGCAGTATTTATTTGGCCTTAGGCAAATCACAGAACCTCTGAACTTCCTGTCGTCATCTGCAATAATAGTAGCTGCCTCATAGGTTGTGAGGATTACAATGGGCTAATGAAAATCAAGCACTTGGCCCAGTCCTGGACACAATTACCAGCATTTGTGTCATCATCATTAACCCTGTTTTACCGATGAGACACCAAGGCTTGCAGATGTTTAATAATTTGCTCAGGACTGTTAGCTAGTCAGTGGCCTAGCCAGAATTAAATGTATATCTGTTTTCCTCCAAAACAAGTGTTGTAAAATTGGAACTCCTTAACTTATAAAAAGCTCCCTTTCTCAAACTTGCTTTCTACCTCTTCATTCAAGAACCCTCCATCCCAAACTTTAATTGACATGCCAGCCCTTTTTGCAAGCCCTTGCTTTGGTGCATGCTGTTGCTTCTGCTGGGAACAGCCCTTCTGCCCCTCTCCCTCTTTAATATCTAAGTTAAAATCCACTTCTGCTGTGAAAACTTCTCCATCTACCTTAGGGGTTAGTCATACCCTTAAACAGTGCCTGAAACATTGGAGAGACCCAAGGAAAGCCTTTTTAACAAATTAATTATCTTCCTGGAAAACTGAAATTTATTTTTATTCCCTTCAACCTAGATTTGAATGCTGCCCATAAGCCAGACACTGTACTTAGTTCCTAGAGATATAGAAATGAAAAAACAATCCCTCCCATCAGATGGCTCATAGTCTAGTAATAAAGATAGATGTACAGCCACGTGATTATGAAACAATGTGTTAAGTGCAATAAGAAATGTATATTCAACGTCTGAGACAGAAGAGGAGGGAGTAATCAGTATTGGTCCAGGAGTATCTGGAAAGACTTCCCAGGATAGCTGATGTCTGAACTGCAGTTTGAACAAAGAATAGGAATTTTCAGAACAGACAAGTAGTTGTGGGCATTGCAGGCCAGTGCAAGAGCCTGTGCTTTGGAGGGATAAAATAGCATGATGCATTTGGAAGATGATCTAGAGTAAGTTAGGCTACCTTAGCATGCAAGAAAGGGGGAAGTTAGAGATGGCCATGGACAGAGAGGCAGGAATCAGCTCTTGGAAGGCCTCGTGTTGTAGGCAAAGGAGTTTGTAAGCCAGGGATTTTCTCCATATGCTTCTTGAAACCCCCTCAGAGCCCTGGGAGCAGGGAAGTCATCCGAGCTGTTGGGGTTTTTGGAAACCACTTGAGTTTTAAACAAGAGGGACAGATGAGATCAGAATACATTTTAGAAAGACTGCTTGGCGGTACAGAGGATGGATTAGAGAACATCAAGTCTTAAGAGAGGAGACCAGCTGAGAAACGACGGCAGCAGTCCAAGGAGGAAATTACGAGGGCCAGCGTTAAGGCAGCCCAGCGGAGACCAGAGTCGAGAGATGCTTGGGGCAGAGCCCACAGAGAAAGTGCCTAGTGCAGTGTCTGGGAAGTAGGTGGGGCTCATCCCATCAAGACAGTCCATACAGGGAGAAGAGGTGTTTGAGGGAGGGGTAGAGACCACGAGCTCAGCGGGGGAGCCTGATGCCAGGCACCTGTCAGACATCCCCGTGCACGCACAGCCCTGCACTCGGAGAAGGTCGGCACGAGCAGCTCCCGAAGGATGAATGGGTTAGAGCCCAGGGAAGAGCTGAGATGGTGCCTGGAGAGAGCACAGACCAAAAAGAAGGTGCACAACAGAAAACCTCAACACCCAGCTTTTGAGGACTGGGCTGAGGAAGAATGCGGGCACAGAGAGGCATGGAGGCTCCAGGATGGGTGTCATGGAAACCCAGAGAGAAAAGAGGATTTGGAAGGAGGGAGGGAGTAGTCTAGTCTTGAATGGAGTAGGAAGATCCCAGGAGATAAGGTCCAAAAATTACCCTCTGGATTTTGCAATCAATTGGTAAGTGTTGATACTTTCCACATAGAGGAAACAGCAGAAGCAGAGTCCAGTGGCTTGCCTGAGAAAGAAGGGGAAAATTTTGGCTGGAGCTACAGTGGGCTGCAGAGCACAGGGAGGCGTGTCTAGGATGAGAGAGATTTGAGCATGTTTGTTAGCTGAGAGGGAGCAGCAGTACAGTGGGGAGAGGCTGGCAATTCCAAAAGAGGAGATTAAAAAAAAAATTTAGCAGTCTGTTTAGTTACTTTCTTTTTTTTAATATTTTATTTTTTTAAAGATACTTAGATTACACAAATGTTACTCAAAAAATATAGGGATTCCCATATGCGCCACTCCCCACACCTCCCACACCCTCCCACAGAAGCAACATCCTTCGTTAGTGTGGCACATTCATTGCGATTGATAAACGCATCCTGGGGCATTGCCACTGAGCATGGACCATAGTTCACATTGTGGTTTACACTCTCTCCCACACAGTTCTGCAGTCTATGGGAAGATAAATAATGGCCTATATCTGTCAATGCAGTGCCATTCAGGACAATTCCCAAGTCCTGAAAAAGCCCCTGCATTACACCTGTCTTTCCCTCCCCCTGCCCCCAGAGCCTCCAGTGGCCACTGGCTCCACATCAATGCTGTAATTTCTTCCATTGCTAGAATCACAAGTCTATAGTAGAATACCAGTAGGTCCACTCTAGTCCATAGTTCATTTCCCAATCCTGAGGGTTCTGGGATGGTGACGTCCACTCCACCTCTAACTGAGAGGGGGCTTTGATCCCATACAGCTGATGGATGGGACTCTCTTGTTTGCAGTTGTAGGCTCTCTCATTTCCTTGGGATGGTGGTTGTCAATCCTCACCTCCTTGTTAGTTGTCCTGGGTGAGTCCAATGAACTGGAGAGTAGGTGCTGCAACTCTGCTGAGGCTCAGGGCCCAGCTGGCACATGAACAGCCCAAAGATTGAAGTCTGCTTTTTTTTTAGCAGTCTATTTAGTTACTTTTTTTTTTTTTTAAGATTTTTTCCTTTAAATATATTTTTTTATTTTTTTAAAGTTATTAAAGCAAGTTTAACAAGAGAAGCAGCTCACATGATGTGCTGCAAAGAGATTCAACCTAAATTTTCTTCAAGAATTTACCTTTTGGCTCTTCTGATTTATGAAGACTACCTTTTTTTTTAATTAACATGGAAAAGTGAGGTGGTTATAATAGGTTCCTAACTCTTGTTTCGATTCCCGTTGCTCGCATAACCCAGTGGTGAAAGTTTCATTGCCTGTAATTTCAGATGGACTAGTTGCTTGGAAGCAGCTAGACAAGTTGTTCAGGTCCCACCCAAAGGAGCCATGAAACATAGATAGCACCCCGCCAACGTGGTCACACGTTTTATTTCATTTGTTTCTGAAGGGGCTGGTGGGGGATGGGAGCATGTCTTTAGCACTGGCTTTTCTCTTCTCCCTTCAAGAACTCCTTTACGATCCAGGGCCTAGTCTAGACGCCTGGGATACCTCCAACAGAAAGCCCATCCTCACGGAGCTTTCATGTCCTAGCAGACAAGACACAACAAACATACTAAGTAATTGTGTAACATGCCAGAAAGTGATGGTTGTTATCTTAAAAAGCATGTAGACTTTTATACCACTGCTGAAAGATGGGTATTTGTAACAGCTGTTCTCCCTTTGGTTGGAATGGCCTTTTTTCCCTCCAAAGTCCAGATGCCATCTAGAGGAATTTAAACACTTCTTCCTCCATAAGAATGCCCCTAGTCTTTGTAGTTTGGGGCCATTTTCCTCCACCAGACCCCCGGAGCATTCCCTTTGTGCCTTTCTGTGCCACTGGTCACTCCCTCAGGTCTCGTGTCCCCTCTCCCCTCCTCCAGGCAGGAGAGGCGTCCTTAGTAAGGCTTTGCTGTCTCCATGGCTCCTGGCAGTGCCTTGTGCCTAGAAAATGCTCCCTGTATTGGACTAAATGCCCGCTCTGATTTTATAACGCCCATGATTAGTTGTAAGAGCCATATAAAGTTTAGAAGTAAATTTTTGAAGTTTGACCTGTGGGAAACATAACCTCTTAACACTGCCTGCTTATTGTGGTACAGTATTAAATATATTCCTATTCTTCAAAATGAAAAATTGTAACTCTAACTTTAGGCAAAAGGCTAAAATCAATTAGAGCTGCTGTTTCAGGGATCTAGTGGTTTATCTTGGTACAATTCCTGGCATCTGTGTCGTTCTGTTGTTCAGCGGCCCTGAGCTGTCTAAATGACGTTGCATGCTATGCTGGATAATAACAAGTGCATCGGAACAAATTTCTAATTTCCCTTGGGATAAACAGTTTCTTCTCTAGATATTACAGCCAGGAGATTACTTTAGAGCTTACTGTGTATACATAAAGCTGGTCTTTTATATCTACAGAAAATTTATTCTCATCATAAAAATTAAAGGCTATGGGCACTGAAATAGTGCAAAATGCTATCAGAGAAAGTAACAGTAAAATGAATGGGTTGGACATATAGCTTTACCCTTTTAATCCTATTATTTCACAAAATAAAGCACAGCACTTAGCACCCTCCCTCCCACAGCCTTCGAGGGGCTTCCACAAACACAAGTAGTGCATGATGTACTACACTTACTCCTCTTCGGCATTCATGTCTTCCTTTTTGACAGCTAGTGTTTCGTGGAAGACACTTTGTAAAGCCCTGGTTCAGTGGAAAGACAATCGCTGCCATAATAATCCTATTCACTGTTTAGTAAAAGGATGATACCCATTGTGATTTTTATCTCTTAATCCACACAAGAGCCCAATATGGGGCCCTATCAGCCCATTTTACAGATGAGGAAACTGAGGTAAAGCAAGGTCAGATAACATCTGGGGTCACACGCGGCCAGCATGGAACTGGAATTGGAACACCTGCTCTGCTGACTCCAGGGCCCTTTGCTTCTTCCCTTCTAAGACGCCTCTTCCTCTAGCACTGGATTTAAATTTGCAGGCCTTCCAGCTCGCCCCACTTGCCCAGAGCCGTGCGTTCCCCTCTGTGCTGTACCGCTTTCTTCAGACTAGCCTCGGTTTGGTGGTTCTGTGGCCTTGAGGAGAGGCTGTCCATGAAAATGTTTGTAAACCGAAGGCACTGTCATTCTCTAACGGGTGTGGACATTTCCATTTATTTCCATGAAGTAACTTGGCGCTGTCTGCCACTGTGGTTCTCTTTAGAGGTAAGCCAGCGATTCCCCACGACCCACCCCAACGGCCGTCAGGTCATGCTCGCCTACCTGCTGCCCTGGCTGCACAACATCGAGCTGGTGGACAGCAGGCTCCTCCTCCCGGGCTCCAGCCCCAGCAGCCCCGAGGGCGAAGGCAAGGACCGTGAAGTGACCGCCTGCCCCGGGCTGAAGGGGAACGGCTGGGGCTCTCCTGAAGCGACGTCGCTGGTCCTGAACAACCTCATGTACGTGACGGCCAAGGTACACGCAGAGATTGGAATGCGCTCTCAGATAGTGCGGCTCCATCGTCAGCAAAACCCTCAGGTTCCCCAAAGCCCATGCTGTAGACCCAGGGGGAGTGACTGCGGCACTAGAAACTGCATGACTAGCTACGTCCATCCCTGATCTGGGCATTAGAAATTGCTCTCTACTGAAAAGCGGCGTCTTTCTGATGAACGGCCCTTTTCCTTATGGTTTTGAAATGGTGATGACCCTTAAAACGACTTTGAGTCCAACAGTTTGCTTCCTTACATTTTTCACACCTTTCTTCTGTGCTTGTTTTTATTTTGTTTTATTGCAGTATGGAGATGAAGTGCCTGGACCAGAAATGGAGAATGCTTGGAATGCTTTAGCCAACAATGAGAAATGGAGTAACAACCTGAGAATAACCTTGCAGTTTCTTATCAGCCTGTGTGGGGTTAGCAGTGACACAGTTCTGTTGCCTTATGTAAGTGTCTCTTGGACCTTCAAGAGCTCTTCTTCTTCCTGGTGGTTCAATTGGCAGTTTGCAAGTCAGGAGATGTTCTTTGCTCCAGCTGAAATAGAGAGGTCAAGTTGTGTCCGTCATGCACCTCCGTGAGGAACTATTACATAACAGTTCCTTTCCTACCCGCTGAGAGTCCATCTCCAGTGTGCGAGTGATGTCTCCATCTAAGCCTGAGTTGAGGGAGGAATATTTTCTAGCAAATGTCAAATGGCATCTCCTATAAACATTAACCCCATTATATAAGAGAAACGTTGAAAACTGCATAGAACATTGCATTATAATAAAAAATGGTTCGTGTTTATGTCTCAGTGTTCTTGAAATAATAAAAAATACAGAGCAGCCACATTTTTCTCTTCAGATTTAGGTGTTAGAAGAGAGAAATAAGCAGAGAGTAATCCTCCTTAGACGTCAGAGAAATGTGTTTGTGTTTAAGGGTTGCATTTCTGTGTTGGTGTCTTTCGGAGAGATGTTTTGCTTCCTGCTGCCTGGAGCCATGTCAGCTCAGTTGCAGATTATGTGCTTTGCCTTTGACTATGAAGCCTACAATAATGTAGGACTCTGTTCCAGAGCTGTTTTTAAAATCTGAAACCATAAAAATAGCTAAAACTCAATTGTTTCTAAGGGGGAAGAGAATATCAGGGGACTGGATTCCTTTTTTAATAAACACAGCTAGCAGTTTTTTCCCATGGTTGGTATAAATAAGATTCTTTCTTTAGGTAAGACCCTAGGTGCCAAGGTTTCCATTTAGATAGACTTTGTGGGCCCCAAAAGTGGCCTTCTTAAACTCGGTCATTGGAAAGGAGAGGCCTGTAGAACAGCACAGCCCTTCCCGGCATGCGTGTGAGAATAAGCGGTCGTCATCCAAGCACTTGGGTTAGCCCAGGAGAGCACGCAGTTTAGCTGTCAGAAATACAAAGTCGGAATGGAACTTTTCTGCCAGTTCCACCAAATCTGACTCTTTCATGACGACAGACTTATCCAATGCGCGGTTTGCTGTCTTGGCCGTGGGTAGCCTGGACTTGTTGTTGACTGGGCTCTGGAAAACACCCCTTGTTTCCTTTTATTCTCAGATTAAAAAGGTGGCCATCTACTTGTGCCGTAACAACACCATTCAAACCATGGAGGAACTTCTCTTTGAGCTCCAGCAGACTGAGCCCGTGAACCCCGTCGTCCAGCACTGTGACAACCCGCCCTTCTACCGCTTCACAGCCAGCAGCAAGGCCTCGGCGGTAGCCTCCGGTAAGAACAGGAGCTAGGTAGACTCCTTGGCGCATACCTCTGGATTTTCCCTTATGTAGAGTAATAAAAGGATGTGAGTATACATTGGTTACGTTTTCTTTTTCCTGTGTTTATATTAATTTAAGAGATGATTAGACAGTGGAAACACCCGAAATATCTACCAACTGATGAAAGCATAAACAAAATGTGGCACTCTCGTATGTTGCAATATTATTCAGCCATAAAAAGGAATGAACTTCTAATACATGCTGCAAGATGGATGAACTTTGAGGCATGATGCTAAGTGAAAGAAACCAGTCACAGAAAACTACGTATTATATGATTCTATTTATGTGAAGGGTTTGGATTGGGCACCGATACAGAGACAGAAAGTAGATTAGTTGTTGCTGAGGACTGGGGCAGGGCGAGATGGGTTAAGGTGGTGACTGCTAAGAGGTGCAGGATTTCTTTTTGAGATGAGGAAAATGTTCTAAAACTGATTGTGGTGATGGTATCACAACTCTGTGAAGATACTAAAAACCATTGAATTGTAAAAACATTAAAATTTAAATTTAAATTTTTTTAAAAAAATTTTTGTGTGGTGGGAGAAGCTGAAGGTTACAGGAATTATGAGACAAGCTTAAGGTCAGAGCTGGGAAGGGGCAGGGCCAGGACCCCTCCCCTCTGTGCCAGTGGGCCCTGCCTGGCTAGCCCTGGACACATGTCACCATGGTTGAAAGTGGACACAACACAACAACAATCACTTGCACCCATGCTGGTGTCTCGCAGGCAGCCTCTAGAGTTGTCCCCACGCCCATCACCTCTGCCCGTCTCATCCTTTGATATTGTGAAGCCACAACTGCTTTTCAGGGACATGGGACCCTGTCCCACTTCCTGACTCCATTGAACTGAGCTTCAGAGCCTCCTGAATCTTTACAAGTGCCCAACAATCTCTGGCAAGTTGGAGAGAGGTACCACGGGACTTTTTAACTTCCTGCTGACCCCAGGCAGCACACTGCAGTTAGGAATCTCATTCTGGACCCTCTTTCTGCTATCTATGAGATTCCTTTGGCTAATCCTCTCCCAGGGTTGACTAACATACTACCTCAACATTATTATCACTTTCAATAAATTGGCCTGTGAACATGAGTTCACAAAATATAGACCATCCTCCTTAAATTCCTTGAAGATGGCTTCCCTCTGATTGACCGAATATTGTAACTGCCTCCAACTTCCTCTCCACCTCTAGTCTCTTATCCCCTCTTTGCCATACACACAGCTGCCAGAGGAGTATTCTTGCAGAGAAGCATTAGCCTAAAAATCAGAAGCTCTGGGTACTTGGACTCGCTTCACTAACGTCAGTGGGGTGACACCTAGAAAGCCTCAGTTCTATGGCAGGACTGGCAAATAAGCTCACAGCCTGCGTGACTAGGAAGAAAGGGTCTCAAGAATATTGTAGCCTCACTTTACGAGATGGCTGAGGAATTTGGTCTGGCTATAACCCATCTGGGATTCTCCCACTTCGGTGGTATGGGCTTAGGGGTTTGTTCAGAATGTCTGCGATTTTGCAGAAGAGGTAAGACATCTCTCCAGCATGGAGATTTATAGGAACCCCCCTCCTGAATGACTAGAGACCTGAGCTGGCCCCCTCGGCCTACATTTTTCTAAGGGTCTTTCTTCTCCTCCCAACGCAGGGACCACCTCCAGCAGCGACACCGTGGTTGCCGGGCAGGACGGTTTCCCCGACGCCGAAGAGAGCAAGGTATTGAAGGAATCTGATGAGAGGTCAGTGCACCAATTTGGCTTAACATTCAGTGAAACTTTCTATACAAAGGCACCAATAAAAATTTGTGGGGTTTCATAAATTTCACACACACTAAAATCCTTCTTTTTTTTTTTAAGAAACACAGACTGACTTTCTGACTCTGCTCTGTGTATCCCTAAAGATAACGATTTCTCCCTGAGCAAAGCAAAGAAGAGAAAAGTCCAGGGTGCCCTGTTCTGGTGGCTGAGTTCCACTTACCCCTGAGCTTGATAAAAACCACGAGTTGTTCTGCTGCTGGGCACAACCATCTAGAATTTAGAGGCTTTCCACGGGAAATTTTCACATCTGATTAAGTAATTTCTTAGCACTAGAGTAGTTGACTTGAGGTGAGTCTTATGAAGCATCAGAATTCTTATTTTTCTCTTACTTTGTCACTCCTCAGTTAACCAAGGACATCATGTTTTCCTGCTAAAAGAAGTCTCCATTCCCTTCACACGAATTTTTTCAGTGATAATGGTTCGCTAGCCTACGTCCCTGCCTTCTCATTGTCATTGAGCTTCTCAGAAGTAGACTCTGGATCACCATTTCTGCAGTAGATTCTGCAGAGGAAGGAGAAAGACCAGGCATCATAAACACAACTCAAATTAAAAAATAAAAACTAGTATGAGCCCCATTGTGGCGAAAACTCCTTCGGTTGAGCAATTTTTAGTGAAAAGTAACAGGGGAGCCCTTTCACTTAAGAAATTAGTAACAAGGATGAGATGCTCACGCATTCATAGTGCAGAAAATTTAATGGGTCAAATAATAAAAATCAGTCACTAAGCCCAAATGCCCAAGATGCTGCTGCCAGACCTCAGGATTTCAGCACATATGCTAGAAGGCAGCAGGGCTACAGGGAGGGTATCTGGCAGAGGGCTGATGAGACCCCTCCTCTCATGCAGGCACTTTCCAAAGTCCTTGATGCATGACTGGGTAGCCGCAGAGCCTGGAGGCAGATGCTCTCCATTGCCGTGGCTTTCCTTCAAAGCCCAAACACAGTGGGTTAGAAATTATAAGCCTTGGCCTTTATGGTTCTCTAATAAAGATCTCTTTCCCTTTCTCAGAAATAATAAAGGTCTTCATAATCCATACATCATTGATAGTACAAGATTATTAATTAGCGTGTTATTTTTTAAAATCCATATTTTCTAGTACCTTCATTGGAATACCACCTCATGGTAAAATCGCATTAGTTCTCTAAAGATATTTCTATCTGACTGGAGCATAACATTCTTACTCATTTATATCTAGTCTGCCTTCCTCATCCTAATATTATCTGAGGTTGAAAAGTGATCTATTTCTATATGTGAACATGGCATTGCAAAGGCCTTTTTAGGACCAGTTCCGAGTGTCCTAAGTTATTAGTGGTGGCCTGTGAAATTGAGAAGCCGCGTGGCTCCGTGGCGTCAAGATGGCAAGAACTCCTTTAAAAGAAGCTTCCTGATTTGGCTCTTGTTCTCCTCCTCTCCTGCCGTTGCTTTTTTGGCCATCGGAAAGCCTGATGCGATCATCTCCCCACACTTTTTGCACACATGCATACATATCAGATCCTTTTATACTGACTCTGTCTATAGAGAGATTGATCATGCTCATAATATATATGTATGTATATATATATGCACACAAATACATATGGTTATTCTATCCCAAAGGATGCCACTAATTCCATTGATCCTATACTCCACCTACACTATTTCTCTGAATATATTGTCTCATTTCTACAAAAGTAGCTTGTGCCCTCAGCCTACAGTACCTTTTTCCTCTTTAATCTATGTATCACCCTATCCATTCTTGCAGTCCCTCTTATATTAATTTATGGGAACGTGTGTATACGTCTGCCTCAGTCACTAGGTTTTAACTCTTGGAGAACAGAGGCTTCTCCCACATCTCTTCATCCTCAGTGATTCACCTACTGTACTGCATGCAGCATTTTTGAAATGTTTATTAAATAAGTGAATGAAAAGAGGAGAAACATAGCTGCAAGCTGGATAAGCCCTGCAAATGCTTTGTAGTTCACCTTTCCCCCTCCCTCTCACTAACCCGTTACAGAAGACAGGTATTTACTCTGGTAGGCAAAAAGTCTACAGAGAGAATATTGTTCAGGAGCACTTCCCAGGCTACTGTGTTGCCCAATTCCTGGAGACTCCATTCTCCAGAATACACTGTTGGACTCCAGGGGGCACCGTGGAGTTGTGCAGCACAGCAACCCTGACACCATGTTCTTTTCAACTATATCAATGATTGCTGATATAATTCAGTAATTAAGAATACCATACCTACTGACCAAAACAAAACCAGAGGGCTTACAGTTTAAAAAAAAAACAAAACAAAATATTAAAACAAGGGTAAAAGAGTCAAGCTAAGAGGTGGTAAGATAGCTGTGTCCCAAGTCCTAAGGGGAAACTACTACAAACTAACATCAAACCTTATTTTGAGTTCCCCAGCAGCCAAAGTAAAAAGAGAAACATAATAAACTTTATAGCTTTCAGTGTGTTTAAAATAATTTTTTTTAAAACTACTCATTGGAAGCCACTAACAGAAAGTAGCCCTAAATCCTCAGAAAGATTTACCATGTAGTTTTTTTTTTAATTAAACCACAAAATGAACATATATTTATAAAAATGGTAGTTTATAGAAATTTTCTAAAATATACAGAAAAAATTTATAAGTATTTTTAATGCCTCAACCCTTATAAAAGCCTATTTTATATATTTGTAGTTCCATGAGATTTTTCATGGGACACTAAAGTGATAAACTTCAGCTGTATAAGTTTTCAATGGTCAGCATTGATACAGATATAGAGACTAGAGAATCTACAGACAGTTGCCTAAGTATTAATTTGAGCTAAATCAGCAAGAAAAACCTGAGGGGAAACATTTCACCTTTCTAGTTTTTCTCTTATCAGAACTATTTTCATGTTATATTTCTTAAGACATGAACCTTTGTCATGAAAAGAATATTCAGCCTATTTAATCCTTGAAATTCCTCTAGGGCTCAGACCCAGAATGATTTTCTTCAACACAAGAAAGCACAGGGAACATGACAGATTTTACTTCTGGCAGCCATGTTTCACTTTTCCTTGCCAAGTGTACACTTACTGCACTGAGGCGTCCGTCTTCTCCAGAACCAGGAGAGCAGTCTAGTCTGGAAAGGGCTTGCTTCTCCCCTTTTCCTGACCTCATCTACCATAACTCACACCCCTTCAACCTATCTCAAAAAGGAAAAGAGAAGAATTGCCTTCCATTCAATAATTCTTCCCTGCTTAGCCCTCCTGAGCAGTTTAAAAGCGGACATATATCACAGTTCATCAGTAGCTGTGAGAGCTCTACTGCGCCCCATCCCATGTAAATCTCCAGATGTGGAATTCTCTCATCACCCAGCTTTTGTTCCTTGCTGAATGATGTCTGGGCTCAGTAAATGCTGTTTATAAGTTTGCACTTATCAGCATAAATATGATTAAACAACTTCTTCAGAAGGTAATAAGTTTGTCACTTTCCTAATGTCATAAGTACTGTCTGATTTAGACTATTACATGGTCTGATTGGTAGGAAACTAAGCAGATGTCCTAGATATTTTTTGTTTGCTGAATTCACAACATTATAGCCCAAAAGATATGACAGAGAAGAATATCTAAAGTACAAAGTTACTGAAGAAAATATGGTATTGTCAGGAGAAAAAAAAAAAAACTGCTACAAATATCTAAGAAGGGAATAAAACTAATCATTACATTCTGCCATTTTTCTATAATGTAGCAAATTCAAATCACTAATGCGAAGTTTTGAGGTTATACACCTGGGACAACATAGGCATCTTCATGGCACATCCAGTACTTTTTTCTGAAACATTACTCTTTCTCCATACACTGACAAAGGACAGCCATATCCCTGCATCTTCCAGTGTTCCCGATGGAAATAGAGTATTGATCCATTGTCAATTAGGTCAGAATACCCAGTAAGTAATTGCCTTAATTTTGCCAATCACAAATACCAAAACCTGGTTTTGGCTTAAACAACAGGAATTTATTGGCTCACTGATTTAGAGGCTAGAAGGCTTGCTTCCTCCAGGGCTCGGTATCTTCTGGCTAGCCAGCATCATCACATGGCACTGCCCATGGCAGCATCGTCTCTTTTCTTTTCTGTGCTCCACTGACTTCCAGCTTCTGGCTGCTCCGGTGGCTTCTTTCTCTCTGACTCTCACTCTGCTCGTAAAGGCCTCCAGTCATCTGGATTAAGGTCCAGCCTCATTCAGTTGGCCATACCTTAACTGAGCAGAAAATCTTCAAAAGATCCTATTTACAATACAGATCAAGACCAAGATCATGTCTAAATCCACCTCAGTAATGTAGGGGACACAGTTTGGATTGAGTTTTCCAGGTCCTTCTCGATAGCCTTAGTCCTTTGCTTCGGTTGCAAATATATGAAGTAGATAAAGCTTGTGTATCATTTTATAAAAAATAAATGTAGACATACTCTCACCCATGCTTCCCCTCAGCCATTCTCTTGCCTTTCCTTAGAGGTCTTTGGATGATAAATGAGCTATTGATATGAAAACCTTTGGTGCTATGAAGAGACAAATATACTCTAGAAATCCAAGGTAGATGTTTGATAACTAATGCTTTGTATGGTGCCTCACAATTTTGAAAATGCAAAATCACATCACTTCTTTTGATCCCCATGACAACCCCAATGAAAAAATTGGTGAATATTAGTGTTTCCTTTTGGCAGGTGAAGAAATAGTGTCCATAAGGAGTTAAATGGCTTGGCCAAGGTCACAGAGCTACTGAGAACTCAGGCTTAAGGTCCCTAAATGGAGGCAGCATGGCCCTAGAGAACCCCTGCACTGCCACCTACCTGCATGTCACCTACTGTGATATGGGACAGTTATTTAGCCTTGCTCAGCCTCCGTTTCCACATTTGTAAGATAAAGAAAATATGCTCATCTCAAAGATGCATGGACGATGTTAAATGAGATAATGAATGTGAAGTTACTATACATCAACTTCTCTTTTTGGGTTCCTTCTTAACAATCCACAGGAGAGACCAGGCAGCAAGTTATATTACATCACAACTAATAGTTCTCTTAAAAACCCTCAGATCATTTTAAGGGGTGCTATAAAGTCAGTGAAGCCCAAGATTTGTTATGAAACTATTTGTTTGTATTCCCAATTCTATCTCCTTTCACTTATTCAATCATTCAACAAATATTTATTGACCATCTGCCATGTGCCTGGCTGTGTGAGTAAGGGATTCATATTATTCAACATCATGTCCATTTTCTCTCCAAAGCAAATGTTACAATTTTCTAATTTGATTACAATATTAGCCTTAAAATTGTCTTTTCAAGGTTTGAACTTGTGTTTATAAGCAGGGAACAAAGAAATGTTTGGGGCATATCTTTTACAGCATTCCTATAAGAAAAAGCACCACTGGAGCTAGCTGCCAAAAAATAAACCGCTAAATAATATTGCGTGTTTATGGGTAGCAGCACATACACCACACGTGTCAGTAGTTCATGGCAGCTGTTCTTGTATTTGAAGGTTTAGTAATGTCATCCGAGCCCACACTCGCCTAGAGTCAAGATACAGCAATAGCTCCGGAGGATCCTATGATGAGGATAAAAGTAAGTACCAACAGACTGTGGGGTTTCAGGTGAATTGTGAATGGTTGGAGAATGGAGGATAAGTATTTTGATGATTCTTGTTCTAATTAATCCAAAGGGGCCCATAAATATTATGTAACTGTTTAATCCAACAATGCAGAGCACAGAGTCAGAATATTAAAAAAAAATTCAAGCCATGGACAAATTGAAATTATAAAAATTAACTACCTACCCATTCCCCTGTTTTTATATTCTTGGCATTTCTCTCAATGACCCAGCCTCAGTAGCCAAGTGAAAACCTCGCTGAACTCGGAGATAGCTTTGTTTCAAGAATTTCTTTGTACCTTGGGGATTTGTGCTAACTAAAAAATGTCAATGCATTCACTGATTTCATTTGAGCCCTAGACTGTAGTCTGAGCAGGTATAGAGGATGCCTTGGCCATGAGTTACAGAAATTCTGGAACAAAGACATTTAGGTATGCTAAGGAACTCAGTAAACCATCTTGTGGAATGAATTTTTCTGTTTTGTTGGAAATTATGAAGGTGGTGATATTTCAGGAGTTAGGTTCATTTTGTACATCAGTGCATAGGGCCTTTGTAATTATTTTTGTCTTGAATTATTTTGTTCTTATGAGAAATGCGCAGAGTAAGATAGAGCTAAGCCATTCTAATGATAACACAATTCAGCTGCCCTTATCCTACTTCTTAATGTGTAGATAAACAATTCTCTACCTTTCAAAATGGCAGGAATGTCTAAATTCAAAATATAACTGTCAGACTGTAACTTAGGTTCAGTTTCAGCTTCTTCCATACAAGACTTCACGGTACAACTGTCACCATGAGGTAGGATAAAGCTGTTTGTATTTTCCCACCTTTCTGTGCCCCATCGATGAACTATATAGTCCAAATACTGAACAGTTGAATCTCAGGACCACAGAACATGCATTCTAGCTGAGACGAGGAGAGTAGTGTCTGGGAAATGGAAAGTTGTTGGTTCAAAAAACATCAGATTTGGTACTCCAAAATCTGAAAACATATAAATTGAATCACAAAGGGGTTAAGCAGCCTGATCCTGACTGCCCCAGAATGTGATCTGCATGATAGAATAAAACACAGCACTCCATGGATTTTACGTTAGGAAGATTGCTGTACTTTGACCACTCAATTCCTTTAAAGTGTATCTCTTTATTCTGGATATAGAACATAGAATTTGGCAGAAACACTAGAATAACTAAAATAATACTAATTTTGAAAATACATCTTTAGAGCCCTCTGTTATTAAAATCTCACCTCCCTTACATTCATTAAAACAATGAATTTCAGATGATAATTATAAATAAAGGAGGTAATTATGTCATTATGAAAACTCAGATCACTGATATTAAGGACAAAAAGAAAAATAGGACAGTAGTATTTGTGAAGGGGAGAAAAGGTTATTGTAAATTCAGATAAGGCATAAAAAGAGGTATCATGTTATCAAATGGCCTCTCTTTTACCTAGAAATGTTTATAAATCTGTGCTGCAAACAGCATTTGAATGGAAAGCTCTGGGTACAGAATTTGAGTTCATTCACCATTGAGTCATGTGTCAATGCCATCCTTTCCTTGATTCTTGGTATTGACCAGAGAAGTCAGAGTTCACAGCATGTCACTTTGACACTGAGAGCTTATATTTCAACTTGTTCATTATTAGAGAAAGTGAAATCAGTTTACCCAAACAGATGCTCTTCACACACGTCTGTAAGATATATACTAAGATCATTTTCCAGGGTGTTCAAGTAATAGGACTTGACTCTGGTTGTCTTGGAAGAAGCCGCCTATCTAATATGGACAAATGCCCTCGGACTGTGGAAACTGAGGCCTCCCTACTGTATTTTTGGTTCCAGCTACACAATTCTGGATATAGAATATGCCACGAGAGGAGCAAAGGGTAGTGGGCTCAGTTTTGAAGGTTTGTGGCCAGTTGTCTGTTCTGTGTTATGGGATGGTGAGTCTCCTCCCTGTGTCCCTGGGGGGTCAGCAGAGTAGGAAGAGTAAGAAGAGTTCGGGGTTTCGGTCCTTTAGGAGCAGCCAGATGCCTCAATGCTTCACGGCCTGGAATGCCCTGCAATGAAGCGCTGTGTGCAGCCTCTTAGATGTACTTCACTTTTTTTAAATCAGTGTGACCTCCAGCAAAATAGACCCACAGACAGGTTTAGACCTACATCTGTGAAGTAGATTTCTGCTACAATCATGTAAACTTTTTTCAGAACTACTTAAAATATCTGGATTATTTTCAAAGGCCAAATGTGAATGTATCTGACCCCATAATAGGGTTATAACGAGTTAGTCTGGATAGCAGCTGAATCATAGCTGTTTAGGCCTAACTGTTGAAACCAGTTTTCAGCCACTTTACTCCTTCTCAGCACGGTTTCACTGATTGGGTATATTTCTGAGAACATCACTGAGACAAAGAGGAGTGTATCCTTTCCTAACAGAAATCTCACAAGTATGATTTGTTTTAGTTCTTCAAAAGTTTCCCTTGCTCCTCTTACAAGTGTCATTGGAGTAGCTAGTTACTTAAAACTGCATTTTGCAACCAGCTTATTCTGGACAGTCATCCAAGAAATTAATTTTCTAAAAGTGAGACATTCTGTAGGTACTTTACTGATAGTTCAGACTGAGATAAATGACTAGTACACCTGCTTTAAATTTTTTCAGGGCTAAAAGTTGTTCTGGCCAAGTTTCATGGCATAGAATTACAGGCTTTTGTCCCTGTGGTAGAAAGAACCAGCAGTCAGTTTCCCAGGAGAATCTGATCCCACCTGCGAAAACTGCCATAGCTCATGTCCCAGGAGGGTGGGGTGTCTTCGTTCAGGCACCTGTCCCTGTCCAGAGCTTGTCCAGAGCCTCACTTTTCACCATAGGAAGGCACCCCCTCTCCCAGCTCTGCAAACTGTCAGAGTTTTTTCTACGCTGGGCAAGTACGTAGAACCAACTACCTCTCACTACCTTTCAAAAGCTCAACCAGGAGACACTATATCTGTGCAAAATTACTTAAAGATGATGTGATTTATAGCTTTCCTCTTGATATACTAAAACCTGTCCCAGAATTTAGCCAGCTTGTCTGAAGCTGTATACCTGGATTGTATCATATGCCCCCTAAGGGAATTGCTTGTCTGGAATGCCATTGGCTTATGTTGAGGGCATCATAAGAAATAACTCCATAAAAGTTGTGCTTACTTTAAAGATATTATTCATGAAGTGCATTCATTCACTCATTCATTCATTCAACACATCTTAATAAGTCTTCCAATATGTGCCATACACTGTTCTAGGACTAGAGAGAGAAATAAGTGAATAAAATAAAGCCCCTGCTTTCATGGGGCTTATATTGGGAGAGAGGGGCAGATAGTGCCAGTGAGTTAGTGATCGTAGCCAGGAAAGAAAACTAACGCAGGTGAGGGCATAGAGAGTAATGGGAGGTGAGGCGGGCATTTTACACGGAGTGGTCAAGGAAATCCTCTGTACTAAGGGGCTATTCGGGCAGAGACCTGGACGAAGCCAGGGAGCAATCCCAGCTTCGAGGAGGAGGGACAGTCAGCATACTACCCAGAGGCTGGGCCGTGCCTTGTGCCATCGAAAAACATCAAGGAAGCCAGGACGGCTGAGTGGAGTGAGCAAGGGGTGCGGTAAGCAGGAGGTGAGCCAAGAGAGTAGCAGGAGGATCTGGAAGGCCATGATGAGGCCTTGGGTTTCATTCTGAGTGCAGAGGGGCTCTACGGGAGAGTGCTGAGCAGAGAGGGAGAGGCATGAGCTAGCTTCTGTTTTGAAAGGATTGCTTTTGGCTGCTCTGTGGAAGATGGAGTAGAGAAGGGCAAGGAGACAAGTGGGGAAACAGTCGGCAGGTATTGCAATAACCCAGTTTCCCAGGGCCTCTGTAACAAAGGACCACAAACTGGGTGGCTTAAACCCACAGACAGTTCTGGAGGCCAGAAGTCCATGTTCAAGGTGACAGCAGGGCCATGCTCCCTCTGAAACCTGTCAGGACAGTCTTTCCTGGCCTCTTCTAGCTCCTGGTGGTGCCCAGCATCCTTGGCCTTCCTGGGCTGGCAGATGCCTCCGTCTAGTCTCTGCTTCTGTCGTCACATGGCCTTCTCTCCTCTGAATGTCTGTGTCCAAATTTTCTCTTCCCATAGGACACCAGTTATATTGGATTAGGGACCTGCCCTACTCCAGTGTGACCTCATCTTAACTAATTCCATCCACAACAACCCTACGTCCAAATCATGGCACGTTCATGGGGCTAGGGCTAGGCCTTGAATATGTCTTTTGTGGGGCACAGTTCAACCCACACCACCAGGTAAGAGATGATGGTGGCTTAGACTAGGCTTTCAGTGATGAAGATGGTGAAAAGTGGTCCTACTCCAGATTTCTTCTGAAGATGGAGCCCACTGACTATGTTGATGATGGCAGGTTACTTAACCTCAGTGTCCCCATCTATGAAACAGGAATGACAACTGTTACCTAGTACAGGCTGTTAATATGGGAGATGCTCTCAGTCAGCACTGTGTGTGTGAGTTCTCGGTGTGGTTACTTTTATTATTGTTACTGAAATCATCATCGTGATTACAGGGTGGGTGTAAAGTGTGAGAGAGAAGACAGGGCTGCGCTCTAGGGCTCTTATCCTGAGCAAGCTTGGATTGCATTTTGCTGAATCAGGGAAGTTTGGAGAAAGAACAAGTTTTCATAGTGATGGGGGTTCACTTGATTCAAAATTTTTCTTTTTGCTTATCTGTATTTTCCAATTGCTCTTGAATCAATGGCCACAAATTAGTTAGCAAAAAAATAAGGGGCCAAGAAAACCTAATCAAATAATTCAAACCTCTTTGATCATTATCACCAAATTGAATGGTCACAAAGTTATTTTGACAAACAAGAATTTGTGAGATTCTTTCTAAAAAACACCAGATAGGGGAAGTAAAAAGTCTTCTCTCCCTGAAAATAAGGCATGCTATTCTTTCCCGCCCTACAGATGATCCGCCTTCTCCCTACATGGGCTGGTTGTTGACCATTACAGAGACCAAACAGCCACAGCCACTCCCCATGCCCTGTACCGGAGGGTGCTGGGCTCCGCTGGTCGACTACCTCCCAGAAACCATTGCTCCCCGGGGACCCCTGCACAGGTGAGCGGCACATGTGGACAGAGGGCAAGGACCACTTTGCTTTTCCCTTGAGAAGAGGGAAACCCACTCCAGGTCCCATCCAATGAAACGATCACGGCTGACTGCCAGCGCCATGCATATTAGCCAAGTGTGACAAAAAATTAACCAAGATGCAAAGCTGCCTTGTGGCTGCTTGAATCTTCCCTTGATGTGATCTTGAGATGGATATTGATGCTGTGATGCTGTTTAGAGTGTGAGCACCTTGAAGAGAGGGCCCCTGTCTTCCATCTCTCGTCCTCCCCCAGCTTGGATTACCTAGTGGCGAGCAGATGCCCAGCGCGCTTCAGCCAATGCTGCTGCTGCTTGTAGAGACTTCAGGAGTTCAACTCCATTTCCCTGGACTACGGGCCTTACACAATCTTCCTAATTCTCTAGCCAGGTTGAAGCGTTATATTTATTGATGACTTAATGACCTGTCAATGTATTTCCATCCTCTGCATTGATCTCATCATTTCATTGATTAGGTGCAATATTGCCGTAATTTTTATGACTGAGATGGTGGTGGATCACAGTGTGCGAGAAGACTGGGCTCTTCATCTACCATTATTACTTCATGCTGTCTTCTTAGGTAAGACTGGACCTAAGAGGAGTTCTAGCCAAGAGGGTCACAAACATACAGAGGTAATCCACAGAGATTTCCTTTCACATTGACATCTTGCTTTTTTCATTTCCAAAATATTTGACCTTTTCCGTTTTTCATTGCCTTTTTGTGACACCGCCTCAGCTGATGCATCATTGTTTGAAATTGTCCTGTTACTAGAATGTTAATATAGTGGTTCCTCAGTGATGCTACATCTGTAAACGATACCCTAAATGAGTTGGGCCATTTTGAGGGTCTTTCACTAGAGGTGATAAATTTAAAGCCATTGGACATGGTCAGGGTATGGAGAGAAAAAGTAGAGAGCATAGAAGGCCAAGGACTGAGTTTTAAAAATACCCAAGTTGTAGAGCAAAAGAAAAAAAAATGGGAAGACAAACCAGTGAAAGAGACTCAGAGGTTCAGTTAGAGGGGAATAAATAAAATGAGAATCTTTCAGTCTCAGGGCAATCCAGGAAAGCGGGCATCTGAAGAAGGAATGCCAGCCATGTCACATACTACAGGGAGCTCAAGAAAAGCCCATCTACCAGCAAGTCATGAGAACATTTGATTTAAGGAATAAAACATTTTCTTTTTCCTAAGCCCAACTTCTTTATGTTGGTAACACAAAAAGTAAAGAAAACTAAACATTCTTTTAACATGTTCCTCTTAGGTATTTTGGAATCTTTACTATCCCTGGAATCTAAACTAGCTTAAAATATGTTTATACTAAGAGATTCCTCTGTTTCATTCCAGGTTTGGACCATTACCGGCCTGAAGTCTTTGAACACAGCAAAAAATTGCTCCTTCACCTCTTGATTGCCCTGTCTTGCAACAGCAACTTCCACGCCATTGCCTCTGTACTGCTGCAGACTCGAGAGATGAGTGAAGCTAAGACTCTAACAGTGCAGCCCGCTTATCAACCTGAATATCTCTACACAGGTAACAGGGGAAGAGGTGGCAGAGAACCTGAGATAGAGTCACAAAAGTGAAACAGAGGGCGTCAATGGAGCCCAAGTGAACTTTGCCAATGCTGTTACTTTCAGTGTTCCAAGTGAGAAAGTAACAGCATGGTAAATGATGCACCATTTCATTCGATGTCAACTTGCCTCTCAAAATTCTTCTTCATTATTGAATATTTTTAAATATATTTTCCTTATTATTGTAATCTCTGTTCCCATTGAATATCAAAGCATCCCAAATTAAAATGCCCATTGTCCAAGAGTTTCAGACTAGAACAGTGAAGGATGAGAATGCAGTAGCAACGAGCATCTCCACTGCCTTGAGAGCAGGTCATTGCCAAGGTCCCAGATTTATCTCTTGTGTACATCCTAGTTCCCTTAAAGGAATCTTGACTTTTTTGAATGATTGACTTTTTTTCTAGAGGGCACCATTGGGAGTTGGGGGGTGCTGCTATTAAAAACCACTGCTGTCTTGAAACCAAACGTTTCTTTTCAGATATGGGAACAAAAGGCATTGGCCAGTTCAGAGAAATTACTCTTCAGTGTCAAGCTATTCACAGGAACTTTCCAAAAGGGCTGACCAGTGGTTTTCATTTAGAATCAGAACATTTAAAATATCTTAAAGTGATAGTAAAGATTGCTAGTTAACAGAGTTCAAGGACTGCTTCTTTACTTATTTCATCCATTACCTCTGGCATTGGATGACATGACATTTCATGGGTCACCACGTACTTTCTTCATTATTTTGAAAAGAGGTACCTTTTCTTCATCACTTACATTCAGACTGTTTTGTCTTCTGACAAATATCTTTTTGGAAAGCAAATATGAAATTATTAGCTCTGAGAATTAAGGACCACTGACCTCAGTTTAAGCTCTTTGTTTTGAATGAAGCTATTCTTAATTGAAAATAACCTTTCAATGGCCTCTCACAGAGGCTCTCACTTACTATAGATGCTTAATTAAAAGAATCTGAAAAGTTTTAACAGAGATAGTCTAATTTCCAAGGATACGCACCGTTCAGTATGGGGCCTTAGGCTGAGAAATTCATAATGGCCATTAAGCTGTGTCTCTCTGAGTACATAAGTTTTATATTTACTATACCACCAAGGTAGTATAAGTGATTTAGAACAGGGATTTATGTGTGTGTGTGTGTGTGTATATATATATATGCACACACATATATATGCATATATATATATACACATATATATACATATATATATACACACATACACACACACACACACATACATACATACGTATTTCCATAGACAAAACAAACAACAGATAGCTAAAATGATTGGGTTTACAGCATACATTGAATAATTGTTCAAAGGGTATTGGAAGTGTTAAGGTTCCCTTCTTATAAATATTTATTGAGCACCTAGTTTCAACTGTAGTTGCCTTCAAATCTACACTAAAAACCTGTGTGATAGGAATTATCTTACATAATAGAAAACTGGAGTTATATAAACTCTCTGATGTCACACAGTAAATGGCAGAGAAGATACTCAAACCCACAACTCCTCACTCCTTATTCAATATCTGTCAGACACACCACAACTCTATACTTTTTATGAGTACATAAATTTTCAACCAATGACATGCCCAGAGATGTGTAACGTTAACCAAATATATAGTGAAAAAAACATAGTATTTTCTCATACCAGATTTCCTTGAATGCCATAAGATGTACTTCATTAAACTATATTAATACACAGATAATATTCAAGTGTCTGAGCACATATTCTCAGAAAAAAATTATATATAACTTACTCATAGGCCATTGTGACTAATATCCTGAAAAACATTAACATCTCACATGTTTAGTCTGATACCCAGAAATAACTTACAAACAGTTTAGGTAGGTACAAATGTATAGTCAAACACACACACATGTGCACACATGTGCACACACCACTTCTTTTGCAGAAAGCATCAATTAAAACACCAGAGTAGAAAACAGCAGAGTAGGAAAGAGTAGAATACACACTGGCTTGCATGGCCGTGAAACTGGTTACAGAGATGAGGACAGGATAGCAGTCTCGTTTAACCATGGCCATAGCCCAAATCGGATGTTTTTTCCAGAAAAAATGTCAAGGGCAGCATGCCTCGTGGGCTGGCCTCCCGGCCCCATTAAACACGCTCACAAGCACCCTGCCTGGCGTGCTCTACCTTGACCTTCCTCTCCCCCCAGGTGGCTTTGACTTCCTGCGGGAGGACCAGTCCTCCCCAGTGCCAGACTCAGGACTGAGCTCCAGTTCCACCTCCTCCAGCATCAGCCTGGGGGGCAGCAGTGGGAATCTCCCACAGATGACCCAAGAGGTAGATGACGTGGACGCCGCTGCCGAAACGGATGAGAAGGCAAACAAGCTCATTGAGTTTCTGACAACCAGGTAATGAGGGGCCAGGAGTCGGTTGCCAGTCTTGGAAAAGCACCAACACTTTAAACCACACAGATGGAAAAGTGACCCCAGAGTTCGACCAAAGTCCTATTTTTCTCTTCTAAATTGCATCTGCTGGAGTCTGTGTAAAAGGCAGACACTGGTGGGAGTCTTCTAAGATCCCACTGATGTCACAACTGATGGGCAGGGGTATTTTGTGGGTTACCACAATGCAGCAGATGGAGGCAAGAGACGGCAGCGCCCCATGGTGAGCATGGCTTTCATCATCCATTAGAGCTGCCAGGAACTGGGAGTTGTGAGACCTGGCAAAGAGCATCACCCTGGAAACCAAGGATGTTAACCACAGTCAACCCAGGAGCTGCTGCTGAAGGGACCGTTTTCTGCTCATCAAGTCCAAAGAGTCACTTGAAAATAGAAGTCAGAAACCAGAAACAATAGGGAGCATGATAGGAATTGAATCAAACTAATAATAAATCAAAATCGAGAGCAACTGTGAGCGAGACTGTTTTTGCAGGTCTTCTAGCTCTTCCAATTAATCATTTAGGTTGAAAAGCTTCCATTTCTGGCACCCCGATGTCTAGTGTTTGTGCAAAGGCATGCTTTTCTGTGACCTGGGGCCATGCTCTCCTCCCTCAGTGAGTCAAGCCCTGGAAGTCTGGTCTGTATCTGTGTTACCTAGTATCTCACATGGTTTCTTTTTTACCCCCAGGAGCACTTTCTTTCTTCCATTAATAGTTCAGGGTATTCTGGACAGCTCTCGACTCAATCAGGGAATTAATGAGAAGGAAGCTTCGGCAGGGGGCTGGTGGTACCTCCCCTTGCACACACAGAGGGCACCTCAGAGGCCTGAATAGCTAGTGGGCAGGTGCTACCACTCACCATCTGACTGTACTACGCCCTATGTCGGGAAGGGGGTGCTCAGAAATTCTCAAGCCTGGCCCCAGCCCATTCCTACCCTTGAAAACCAAGTAGACAGTAGAGGCTGTGTCTGCAGTTTGGTTCCAGTATTTGACAAGTTCATGATAGGACCCTTATAAAAGCATTATCTCTTGCAAATGCTAAAGTGTGAAAATTGAGTCCGTGTCTAAATCTATATTTTATTTAACATCATATATCATTTTATTGAAACAAACACAGAAGCACCTATTATATGCTAAGTACTATTCTGGTGAATTGCAAAGGTTTTGATTTTAAAAATCAATTCCATTTGAAACATAAGGTAAAGTATGCCTCTGTAAGTCAACTAGTATTCTGTTAAGCCATATAAGACCTAAATTTACCCCCAAATTAATTAGTAAAATGTTTTAAAATGCTTTGCATTTCTGGAGTTAGAGCTGCTTATATGGTTTTAAAAATGCAAAATGATAGTCTTATTTCTGACATTTTATGTCTTTTGTTTTAGGGCATTTGGTCCACTTTGGTGCCATGAAGACATCACACCCAAAAATCAAAATTCAAAGAGTGCTGAACAGCTCACTAATTTTCTACGTCATGTTGTCTCCGTATTTAAAGATTCCAAATCAGGTACCTCATCCTATTTCCCAAATCCCACTTTCAGCATTTTCCACAGTGGAACTCGCTTTCCCTATTTGACTACACACCTTATATAAATGGTCCTGACCCTCTGCGGTGACAGCATAAGCATATTATTAGGGAATTTTCGAAGCTTATTGCATATGCTGCCTAACTGAGTAATAGTCAAAGCCATGTATATTTTCATTATGCTCTGTCATATGATTTCCCCAGGGCCACTTGTTCTCCTTGCTTCATTTATCTTACTAGAATTAAACTGTGCTCATAAGATTTATTTTATTCAAAAGAAGGCCATGAGAAATAAATCTCATTAATGGACTGTCATCAGACTCAAGTGTGAGAAATAGCCTTGTGCACCGGTTAAAAAAAAAAGAAAAAAGGAAGACAAAAAGACTTGTGATGAAATGCTTTTGGCTTTGAAAGTGTTTGCTAACCATTCCTTTCCAGGACGTGTGCCATAGATGTGTGCACATGGCCATTCAGTGTTCTGCACACATCTGATTCCTCTTTAGATTTAGTAGCATCATTATACTTAAGCGTTTGCCCTCAGCTGAAATCCTCTTAGATCCAACATGGCCTGGGCTGATTGGTGTGTGAATTTTAAATTTCATTCGTCAGCATGATGGAAAAGCTGTCTCTACTTTTTTTCATATACCAGCCCAGAGATATTAAATCTGACTCACCAGCTTTCCCAAGTGCTCAGATAATTAGCACATTTCACAGTTTGAAACATTTCAGATTAGCTATGTCTCTTCATTATCATAGGATACTTACTAAAAAAAAAAAAAAAATACTAATAAACTGAAATGGGAAAGTCATTCCAGGGAATAAGAATGCCATTTATGATTTGGAGTTTCTCTTTTGGACTTTCTTGAAATATTGAGACCTCTCATATTGACATTTTCCTCCACGTAAAAATCACTTAAGAATTGAACACAGGTCAAAGAGAGAAATTCACTATCTGTACGTAAACAATTAATTTGTTTTAAATCCTTGATTGTACGAAGATAATTTAAAAATTGGAAAATATATGAATACCTTATGGACACTATTCTCAGAGTACCTTCAGGAAGCTTAGAGCCTATGTCTTTTCATATCTTACCGAGCTATTTTTACTATTTGGGGTTGTTTGGGGCCTGTTTCCAGTATAGCACATTAAAATGCGTTCCTAGAAACACTCGCATGAGCCTACACAGCATAACTGCTATAACCACCAGCCCCCAAAAGCTCAGAGGCTTACCCCAGTGGGACGCTTTTTCTGGCTCATGCAGCAGTTCAGTGTGATGTTTGGCAGGCCGCCTCCCCTGTGCTGCTTTGCGACCCTGCATCCCCTGGGCTCGAAGGCCTCCAGCCAGCAGGGAGAGGCAGAGAGAGTGAGTGGAGGATTCCTGGGGAGGCATTTACAGGCCAGGCTAGTACACGACATCCAGTGCTTCCTCCCCAGAGCCGGAAGTCAGGAGTGTCCTGCCTAAGGAGGCCTGGGAGATGGAGGCTCACAAATATTTATTCTCCAAGAACTTTGTCATAATGGCAGGAAGCTTCTGAGTTCTTTTAGTACACATCTACACTTCAGGTTCGTTGTGACTTAAGATTTTAAGTTAAAAGAGTGTAAGTAGGAAACTGTTTTGATAAATAATAGAAGATGTAAAAAAACTGTTTGGAAACATGATCCATTCCTAAGATGTAAACTCTATAGATTTAATCCTTTATTTACCACTCTGCATATGTCTAAATGCATTTTCCAGTACCCTCTATTTGCCCTGCAGGAACTTTTCTTGTATAGTCTACTTATGCATAGGGCCCAAGAGCCAAAGTGCCTCTTAGAACAATGACATTGAATTATCCGTCCTGGTCCACTTGCAAGTAACAGCCACGTGAATCAGAGCCAACCAACCACTGTTCTTACCAGACTCTCTGACTGTCAAAGCCTGTTTTCTACCTGCAGAGAGGCACAGAAACTGCCCAACTTAATGACCCAGAATTCAATCTGGGCTTTATTGTACATTTTCATTTCTATCTGATCAAATGATTTTCTCATGACTGAGAGTACCTTCATGCTACTGAAAGGACTAAATACTCAGGAGAAAGTGTAAATCCTGGTTGTCTTCTATGCATTTCCTACATTTCTATATTTGCACATTTATAGACTGTCCTGAGGGGCAAAAGCTTAGGCACAGGATTTGGTTGTGATTAGAGTGGCCTAAGTCCACCTGTGTGTTTCCTCAACAGGCACAAGTCCTCTGAAAATGTGTTTCTAACAAACTGTGGTCAAAGCAGTCTATGTAAAAAGTGATATAAAAGAATCATATAGAAAAATGGCTGGGTAATAAGCAAATAATGCATTCTGAGCATGTGTTATGTGTCAGAAGTTTAATTTTCACAATTCTGTGAGAGATACTGTTCATAAGTTAAAGATGAGTAAAGAACATGGTGAATGTGATTACTATGGCTGAATTATATGCTTGGTAGTGGTTGAGTTGGGAAATTTTAGGTTATAGATGTTACCACAATTTAAAAGAGAGACAGACTAAATAGACAACGATAATTAAATGTGATACATGATTCTGGACTGGATTTAATAACAGAAGAGAAAATGTTCAAAAGAATTTTATTTGGGACAATTGAAAAACTGGAATGTAGACTGTAAGGCTTTTTATCAAAGTTAAACTTCTCAAACTTGATAATTGTACTAAGGTGGTTACATGAGTGAATATCTTTGTTCTTAGGAAGTAGACATGGAAGCATTGAAAGGCAAAGGAGCATGATATACGCAACCTACTCTCAAAAGTTAGAAAAAGATAGATGATGGGGCAGATAGATAGAGGCAGATAGAATGCTATAACAAATGTGGCAAAATGTTAAAGGTTGGTAAATTCAGGTATCTGTGTAGAATGTATATTGTATTTATCTGTATTTTTTTAAATTTATTGAAGTATATCACTCATACAAAAACATACATAAAAAATAAGTGTATAGTAATAGTTGCATACTTATAAAACAAACATATATAACATCATACAGGGCTCTCATACCTCACCCTACCACCAATACCTTGCATTGTTGTGAAACATTTTTAACTAACAATTAAAGAACATCCTCAAAATATTACTGCTAACCAAAGTATCTTCCATTTGGTGTATTTTTTCCTCCAATCCAGCCCATTATTACTATTATTACTATTATTACTATATTATTTATACATGACCATACATAAACAATAAATATATAGTAAAAGTTGTGAACTTACAAAGCAAACATGCATAACATCATACAGGGGTCCCAAACATCAACCTACCACTAACACCTTGCATTGTTGTGATACTTTTGTTACAAATTGTGAAAGAATGCTATCAAAATCTTACTATTAACGATAGTCTTTATCTTACATTTGGTGTATTTTTCCCCCAACCCACACTATTATTATTTTTTAAATATACTTTTATGACAGAAGTTGTAAACTTACAAAATAATCACACACATGTACAGAATTCCCATACAACATGCCTCTATCAACACACAACACCATGGTTGGACCATTTGTTACAGATCATGAGATAATATGATCTGACTATTACCAGGTCCATAGCGTATATTTGGCACACTTTTTCCATACTCCCCCATCATCAACACAGTACATCTTTGGCTTAGATGCATGAATATTACGTTATTACTGTTAACCACAGTCCATAGGTAACTCCAGTTGTATTTTTCCCATGCTTCTCCACATTCACACCACCCTGCAAGTAATGTACATCTGCTCTAGCTCACAAAGGACACTCCTGCATCTGTACCATCAACCACAATTCTCATCCACCTCTGGGTTTACTGTGTTAGTAAGTCCCTAGATTATTCTCTAGCTTTCTTTCAATTAGCATTTACATCCCTAGACTACCCTTTTCAGCTACATTCCCATTTATAAACCAGCTGTTACTCCAAAATTATAATGTGTTACCATCAGCTCTATACATTTCCACACTTTTACAGTAAAGTTAATTAAAAGTTCTACATACATTAAACATCACTAGTCCATCTCAGTCCACCTCTTATCTCCTTTAAGAATCCACCACCTACCACCAGGTCTTGAAGATATTTTCCTACATTTTCTTCTAGAAGCTTTATGGTTCTTGCTTTTATATTTAGGTTTTTTATCCATTTTGAGTTAATTTTTGTATAAGGTGTGAGATAGGGGACCTTTTTCCTCCTTTTGGCTATGGATATCAAGTTCTTTCAGCACCATTTGTTGAATGGACTGTTCTGCCCAAGCTGGGTGTGTTTTGCAGGCTTGTCAAAAATCACTTGACCATAAATGTGAGGGTCTGTTTCTGAACCATCAATTTGGTTCCATTGGTCTGTGTGTTTATCTTTATGCCAGCACCATGCTGTTTTTACCACTGTAGCTAGGTAATATGAATTAAAGTCAGGAAGTGAGAGTCCTCCAACATCACTTTTCCTTTTTAAGATGTTTCTGGCTATTCAGGACCCCTTACCCTTCCAAATAAATTTGATAATCATGTTTTCCATTTATTTTTAAAATGCTGGTAGAATTTTTATTGGGATTTCATTGAGTCTTTATATCAATTTGAGTAGAATTGATATCGTAATGATATTTAGTCTTCCAATTCGTGACCATGGAATGTTCTTCCAGTTATTTAGGTCTTTTTTTATTTCTTTTAACAATGAGTTGTAGTTTTCTGAATACAACTGCTGTACATTGTTGGTTAAGTTTATTCCAAAATATTTGGGTTTTATCTGTCATGTTTTCTTTTCACCACTCTTTTGACACTTTTAGTTACTTTTACTGATATAATCTCCATTTCTAGACTGTCTTCCAAGCCTCTCTCTCCTGTCTTTTCTTTTCAGACTGTAGCATACCCTTTAGTATTTCCTGCAAAGCTGGTCTCTTGTTTACAAACTCTCTCAGTTTCTGTTTATTTGTGAATATTCTAAATGTGCCCTCATCTGTGAAAGATAGTCTTGCTGGATATAAGACTCTGGGCTGGAAGTTTTTCTCTTGCAGTATCTTAAATATTTCACACCACTGCCTTCTTGCCTCCATGGTTTCTGATGAGGAATTGGCACTTAATCTTATTGGGTATCCCTTATATGTTGTGCATTGCTTTTCTCTTGCTGCTCTCAGAATTCTCCCTTTGTCTTTGGCATTTGACATTATGATTAGTATGTGTCTTGGAGTTGGCCTATTCGGATTTATTCGGATGGGAGTATGTTGTGCTTCTTGGACCTGGATATCTATGTCCTTCAATAGAGTTGGGAGATTTTCCACCATTATTTCTTCAAATATTCCTTCTACCCCTTTTCCCTTCTCTTCTCCTTCGGGGACACCCATGACACGTATGTTTGCAGGCCTGTTGCTGTCGTTTAGTTCCCTGAGAACTTGTTCAATTTTTTCCATTCTTTTCTTCATCTGTTCTTTTGTATGTTCGTTTTCAGAGGCCATTTCTTCAAGCTCACCAATCCTTCCTTCTGCCTCCTCAAATCTGCTATTATATGATCCCAGTGTGTTTTTAATTTCATTTATTGCACCTTGCATTCCCATAAGATCTGCTATTTTTCTATGTATGCTTTCAAATTCTTCTTTGTGCTCATCCAATGTCTTCTTAATATCCTTAGTCTCTTTAGCCATCTCATTGAATTTATTAAGAAGATTTGTTTGAACATCTATGATTAGTTGTCTCAACTCCTTTATGTCATCTGGAGACT
>JAQZBX010004281.1:0-61077 GCA_029593785.1 Cabassous unicinctus | reverse complement strand
TATCCTACTGGTTCTGTTTCTCTGGTTGAACCCTGACTGACACAGGAGAGAAGAAACTCATCCATCCACAGCCAGACAGCCAGTAAGTGGCTGAGTTAGGACTAAAACTCTAAACCCTTTGTCTCCCTTCCTACAAGACTGCCTAGATATCTTCCCATTCAGTTGGTGTTCCCCTCCCTAACCCAGCTGTCTTGGGCCCTATTTCATGTCCTGCTTGACATTCTTTTTGTCATGGCATTGGGGAGAAGTTTATCATGTGTTTCTATTATGTATACATATTTTGCCAAACAGTTTAGGATTTAGCTTGTGCTCATCACTTTAATGACTAGTCAATGGTTAGTTTATTAGTATTTGTGCATAATTTATCATATAAAAAAAAAGAATATGAGATTTTTAGAATCTTACTTAACTTGCAATTAAGGTTACCAAAGTGTGTGGAATTCAATTTATTTTAAGGCTACTATAAAGAGCCATGCAGATTTTTCTTCCCCATGTGGTGAGACTCTTATTGGATATAATTCCTTGAGGGAGTAGTCTTCAAATTCATTAGTGTGATAGGGACCCTAAGTTTTAACAAAGGGGGAATTGAGGGATCTCCTACCCTCAACAGAATTTATCCAGAAAATTATTGGGGAAGGGAGTTATCACTGATGGCTGGGAGGCTGTGTATTTAAATGTTAAAGGAATTGATTACCAGCCTGTCAGAAGCAGCAGTGCCCTCTCTTTGTATGAAAGGCATATTTTAAAAAAGATTTATTTATTTTTTATTCCCCCTGCCCCAAGATGGCTCCCTGGTCTGTCTGCTCATTTTCTACTCGCTGTGCCTGCTTGTCTTCTTTAGGAGGCACCGGGAACTGAACCCAGGACCTCGCACGTGGGAGGCGAGTGCCCACCCACCTGAGCCACATCCACTCCCCACTGGCTGTGGTGTCTGCTGGCTGCAGCATCTGCTGGCTGCAGCGTCTGCTAGTTGTGGCAGTTGCAGGGTTTGCTGGTAGGCGTCCGTTGGTTGCGGCATCCGTTGGTTGCAGTGTCTGCTCATTGTGGCGTCTGCTCGTCTTCTTTAGGAGGCACTGGGAACTGAACCCGGGACCTGCCATGTGGGAGATGGGTGCCCAGCTGCTCGAGCCACATCTGCTCCATGAAAGGCATGTTTTTTACATCACATTTGTCATCTTAAAATGAAATTCATTGATAATACCACCATCGTAAACACAAACATTAAACAACAATAATAGTATAACACCCCAACTAAAATACAGTTTAAACAAAAGGAAAATAATTTACAATGAAATAACACATATATCTGAATTTAAATTTTGGGGCATGTTAATGCCATAGCTACAAATGCAGACTAGATATACCTGTTGTACTGGTGGCATGGATATCATGAGGAGTAATGTGTGGTTCTCTGAAATAGTGAACAATTCTTGGTAGAGTTCAGAACAAAATTAATTAAAATTTTCCCTTGATTTGCATGGTGGTTGCATTCCAAGAAAATTCACTGTATATTAAGGCAGCACTAAACTACTTTCTGTTCATAGGTCAAGTTGAGTTAGGTTCCAGGCTCAGAAAATTAAAATAGGTCTTTGTAAGCTCCAGAGAGCAGAAATTTTAATTTACCTCAAACCCTTGAAATAGTGCCTAACCCATAGTAGGTATTTGGTAACTATTTGCATGAATATATGAAAGATTTTAATCTCGGTAAATCTCAGATGGGACATTTGTGAGTTGTTGAGGATGAGCGAGAGTTATCCATTGTGCAGGAGTGCCCTGGCACTGCAAGATGTCTAGTATCCTTTGCCCTTGCTTGCTAAGCCAGTAGGGCTCCTAATTATTGTAAGAACCAAAAAAGGCACCACCACAAATTTTCAAATTTCCCCTTTGGGTAGTAATGTTGAGAACCACTGAATTAAATCATGATGTGGGTATGGTGTTCGTTCATAAGAGGCCAGGGGAAACCCACTTGCAGGAATGATGCCTTAGCCAGACTCTAGCCAGTGGAGAAGGAGCAGATCAGTTTCAAGGACTGTCTGATTTGACATATAGGCACAATTGTGTGGATGCTGCACTGAGGGAAATGGAGAGCCACTTGAGGATTTCGAAAGGGATGTGTGATGTAGGGCTCAGCCATTGAAGCACACACGACTCTCACATGAATTAGAGAAAGGTGCCCCCTCTGGGCAGACCAGTTAGAAAAAGGCCCCTGTCTTGCTGTTGATGAGAGTATATGACAGGTCACATTCCTTGGCCAGTTTAGAACTGGCTGGATTTCAGCCTCCTCCCCTTAGCCCTTGGCCAAATGCCATTTTACAGGACTCAGCTTGCACATACCATAGCTAGATTTCCAGTTGAGACACAAATCAAGTGCTAAAGAGTAACAGATAAATTCCAGACGGACCGGATGTGTGAATGGCTCTGGATGTCATAGATGGCTCTATGTTACTGTGGGAAAGTTAATCATAATCTAGATAAGAGGACTCATGAGTGGTAAAGGAAATAAGAGATGAATAAAAAATTAAAGGTGGAAAGAATGTAATTTTCATGAATTCCACCAAGTTTAGGGAGTTTTCTTCCCTATACTTTTTGTAATAAAGATGGGTAATACTGGTCATTTATTCTAGGTGGATCACATCATGGAGATTTGGAACTTGAATCATCAGTACACTTTGGAGTGTTGAAGTCCTGGGGTGTTTTTCAGAATTCTACTAGCTAAATACACACTTAATTGTCATTTACAGGGAAACCTATTGATTAGTTTTCTTTGGTAGTAAATATTTTTCTGGGAACAACTATTCTTGTTGCCTGTCCAGGAAATTAGCTTCTCAGGATCGAAGTATCTTACTGGTGACAAGCAAACCAGAGAAGACTGTGAAGGACATTTCTTTAATGCTATGATAGAACCCATTGACCTATCCTGCCTATTCTAAAACATGGATTTCTTTTTGCCATTTATTGCTCATACCTACAAGATTCTCTTTCAGCCACATTGAAGAAGTATAAAGAAATGTTGGCAGAATCTCATTCTTCATCTCTGATTTGTTAAGGACCCTCATGGATCAGCCCCCTTTGTTTGGACTTTTTATTCCATACTCAATCTGTTTCATTTTCCTACGACTTACTTAAAGGTGAGGATTCTCCTTTCATAGACAGCCCACAATGAGGCACTCAAATCCCACCAGGAATCTTTTTCTTAAACATGGGTAAGGTGGGTACATCAGTAACGATAGGCTAAGTTATGCTGGGTAACAAGTAAGATAAAACATCAAAATGGTTTAACAAAAGATTATGTGAAAGAGATTATTTCTCTTTCACATAATGTCCCCTACAGATCCAGGCCAATTCTCTAGGGCAGTGATGATTCTGGACTACTTCTGTCTTCTGGCACCTGTATCTCAAGTGTTCTTTCTTGATGACCATGGCATGATAAGAGTGTGATAAAGTGTCTTTAATGCTTCAGCTTAGAAATGTGATATGCCATTTGGGCTCACAACTAATTTGTTAGAGTTGGAGAAGGGTATACCTCTCCAGTGCCCAAGAGAGGAGGACCAGGTATGAATGAAACTAGTAATGAACTAATATCTACCGTAGTGGACAACTTTGAGGTGGTTTCTACAGGTAGCATGTCTCATCTATGTTGTGGAGATCCCTCTAAATGTTCCATACCAAGCTCTCAGGTTTAACTTTTTCCTAATCTTTGTGTCATCATCTTAGTCCTAAATAGCAGGGCACAGCTGACCATTGGACTTGTCAACTGTCCAAGTGGGATTCCTTCACCATTTTTTTGATGATGATGGGCAAGGACCAAACTCTATAAAGAATAACCTAGATGGAGGCTATAGTCATGTTCTTAAAGGCTATGGATAGTACTTTAGTTTCCTGGGGTGCTCACACAAATACCATGGAATAGGTCAGGTTAAACAATGGGAATTTTTCTGTTCATGGTTTGAGGCTGGGAAAAAGTCCAAATCAATACATCATCAAGGCAATGTTTTCTTCCTGAAGACTGGCTTTCTGGGGCTGGCCTCTGGCGATCCTTGGTCCTTAGCTTGCCATATGGCAAGGCACATGGCGGTGTTTCCTGGTCTCTCCCTTCTCTTCCAAGTTCCACTGATATTCAGCATCTTGTTTCCTGTGGTTTTCTTTCACTCTTTCTGAATTTCCTTCTGCTTATAAAGGACTCTAACAATAGGATTAAGACCCATCTGATTGTGGTGGGTCACACCTTCACTGAAGTAACCTCATCAAAAGATCCTACTTACAATGGGTTCACACCCACAGGAATGGATTAAACTTAAAAACATGTTTTTCTGGAGTACATACAGTTTCAAACCATAACAGATGTGTTTCGGCGAAAACTGAAGATTGGTGAATATTGTCTTACCTGTATTTCTACTTCTCCCATTAGCTACCATTTTCAGTTTCCTAGAGCCTCTCTCCTCCCTGTTCCAAAAGTGGCCCATTCTTGTCTCTCCTCCCAAAGAAATTTATTTTCTGTTGAGTATATAAAATGTGATTAAAGGAAACTGTATACAATATATGACATAGAAAAAGCTGGGTAGTTTAGAGAGGTTGCCGAGAGGGGTTGGAGGACATGAAGAAGCATGCATGAGGAGAAGGGAGGAAGCAGATATAGGCTAGACAGGATCAGTAATTTTCCCTGCCTCAGAGTCACCCTTGTACTGTCAGGCAGACAGATATACATACTCTGGGCTCAGAAATCACCGCTATTTTGCTGGGCCACTCTAGGCCCCTTACCTTGACTCTGATTCTTGGGCCCTCAATGCCCTTCCTGTTTGTCCACACAGAATCCCAAGGGCTGGCTTTAGTCTCCAAAACAGGCAGTGAGAAAGCATAAGTTATCTGGCAAGACAGCTAACGGGCCAGCCTGAAGACAGGGAAGCATCAGGCATGAAAGTGGTGGTTGTGAGCCTTCTAACATTTCCTTGGCCACATGATTTTCCAGAGCAGGAAGAAAAGTACAGTTCCTAAGAGGAAGTCCATGATGCACACAACCCCTCTGCTTTCTCTGTCTCAGCAGAAGCCACTTTCTTGGGCTCAAAATACATGCAGAGACTAGACAGGTAGACATTGGAGAAGCAGCAGCCAGTGGTGAAGGTTACCCAGGAGTCATGCTCAGAGACAACTTGTGGGTAGAAACAAGGCATTACATTGCACAGAAGGACCGGTAACACAAGTAGCAGTCAGGTCAGCATCAGAACTGGCAGACAGTGGCTGTCTTTCCCTGGCATGTACCTATGGCTATGGAGTTCAGGCCCAGCAAGTTAAAGAAGTTGAAAATCAAGAAACAATGCAGAAATGAAGTAATTATACCCAGACACTGATGTCCATGATGCTGGAACTAATCTCAGTGGTCACAGCCTGGAACATTCTGATGGTAACAGTGAAGACAAAGCCAATAGACAGAGGGCACTGAGCTTTTTATGAGGATGGCCATTATGGAGGAGCTCTTGAAGGAAGGCTGCTGGTTAGGAGTTGTGATCTCATGTCCTTCTTTGTCAGCAACTGAACTTTCTCCTTTTAAAGTCAGGGCCATCTTGATCTTCTGTTTCCTAGGGACTTTGACCCCGAGCTGCTCGTAGTAACAGTGGAAATCAAATCTGGTGCTGGAAGGTGGTTAGGAGAAAAGGACTACAAAGACCATGATGTGGGAGCTATGTAGCTGTATGTGGGAAATCAGCCAGGCTGAACAGGCTGCCCTGTAGGATGGCCTGAACAAGTTGATGATGGTGCTACAGGGCAGGCCTCCAGGTGTACCTTAGCCAGGATGGCTATGATCACTAACACCATAGCAAATAGGTACCTAGCTGCCTAGGATCCAAGGGACCCAGGACAACTTCTTGGGCAGGAAGAAGTTGAAGCAAATGACATGGAGATTGGCACATAGGGTCAGGGCATGTTTGAAGATGGTATAAGGAATCCCTACTCAGGAGGGAGTATAAGGAGGCAGACAAGGCCCAGTCATACCTGTTAAGGTAAGCCATGGTCAGCGCTATGTTTTGTCCAGATGGTTTATGAAGTACTGGTGGCAGAAAGAATGAAGAAATTCCAGAGGAGAATGATCTCCAGACCCAGGAAGAAGATGAGGCAGACAGACTTGTATCAATCCTGTAACCATTGGCTGGATATCATGGCAATGACATTTCTGGTTCTTCCTGGTTGTTGGCTTCCTCAGGCTGGGGCAGGTGCTTCTCAGGCAGAAGAACGAGTATTAGAGGGGGCACTGGCAAGTCCCTGAAAGGAGAGCATTCTGTGGCTTAGGGGGTTGTCAGTAGGTCTATGTCTGTGGGATCCTTTTTTGGAGTAGAGGTAATTCTAGTTAAGAAGAATACTTCCAAGGTATGCAATGCCAACCTCTTTCTAGGAGGCTATAGACATATGTTATTTGAGGAAGCTTTAGATAAAGCTACCTGCTTCAAACTATGAATGCTAGTACCTCCATTTTCACCACAATGGCTTCTTTGTCCTAGGCCCTAAAACAGTTCAAGTCTTCAACATATCCCCTGTAATGTGCAAAACCACCACTACTCCTTAGGTTATTATAAGTTTTCACCACAATTATTAATTGAGATCTAATTAACAGATATTTGTTAAAATTCAATTAAGAGCAAGAATGAATCACAGAGTGGTTTTTTTTTTTTAATTTGTTTTTAGTAGAGAAGTTGTAGGTTTACAGAGAAATCATGCAGAAAATTCTTCCTATTTATAGAAAGTATTTATAGAAAAAGTCTTCCTATTCTCCACATCCATTCCAATAATTGTTAATTTCCATTTTTTAAATTATAACCACTCTAGTGGGTGTGAAATGGTATCTAGTGATTTTTGAATTGCATTTCCCTAGAGGCTAATGATATTGAGCATCTTTTAATGTACTTTTTTGGCCATTTGTATATCTTATGCAGAGAAATGGCTAAGTCTTTTGCCCATTTTTTAATTGGGTTGTTTTTATGCTGTTGAGTTGTGGGATTTATTGATATATTCTGGATATTAAACCCTTATCAGATATGTGATTTACAAATATTTTCTCCCATTCCATAGCTTGTCTTTTTTACTTTCATAATGAAGTCTTTCAATGCACAAAATTCTTAAATTTGAAGTCCCATTTATCTATTTTTTTTTTTTTATTACTCATGCTTTTGATGTAAAGTCTAAAAAACTTTTGCCTAACACAAGATCCTGAAGGTGCTTCCCTATGTTTTCTTCTAGGAGTTTTGTAGTTTTGGTTCTTATGTTTAGGTCTTTGATCCATTTTGAGTTAATTTTTGAATGTGATGTAAGGTAGGGGCCTATCTTCATGCTGTTGTATATGCATATATGGTTTTCCCAGCACCATTTGTTGAAGAAATCCTGATAAGACACAGAATTTAAGACAACTAATCAATGATAATCACACAAATCTCCTAAATCAATTCAAGGAGTTGAAGAAAAATGTGGCTAAAGAGATAAAGGATATTAAGAAGACACTGGGCGACCATAAAGAACAATTTGAAAGTCTACAAAGAAAAGTAACAGATCTTATGGGAATGAAAGACACAATGGATGAGATTAAAAATACATTATGCCCATCCCAAAAAAAACAGAGTATCTACAACTGCAAGCTAGACAGTTTCATCCATCTGCCCCATGGGATCTAAACCCTCTCTCAACCAGAAACAGAGTGGGCATCACCATCCCAAAATCCTCAAGATTGAGTAATGAAAAACATAAGGGGGACTACAACTATGAACTAAAGTGACTTATTATTATTCTAGCAATAATAATTATTGATTTAAAGGCAGTGGCCACCAGAGGTTCTGAGGGGAGAGAGAGGGAAGAATAGGTGTAACACGGGGCATTTTGGGGACATTGGAATTGTCCTGCATGACATTGCAATGATGGATACAGGCCATTATACATTTTGTCAAAACCTATAGAATTGTGCAGTGCAAAGTGTAAACTGTAATGTAAACTATAGACCATAGTTAATTGCAGTGTTTCAATACGTGTTCATCAATTGTAACAAATATACCACACTAACGAAAGATGTTGTTAATGGGGGAAAGTGTGGGCAGGGGAGGAGGTGGGGTATATGGGAATCCCGTATATTTTTTATGTAACATTTATGAAATCTAAAACTTCCTTAAAAATAAAATATTTTAAAAAATACATTAGAGGCATAAGACAGCAGATTTGAATTGACGGAAGACAGAATTAGTGACTTGGAAGACCAAGCATCTGAACTTGAAAAGTCAGGAGAACAGAAAGGAAAAGAATGGGAAAAAATAGAACAGGATCTTAGGGAATTGAATGACAATGCAAAATGAACAAACATATGCATTATTGGTGTACCAAAAGGAGAAGAGAATGGAAACGGGGCAGAAAGAATATTTGAAGAAATAATGACCAAAACTCTCAGTTCAATTCCACTGGTCAATATGTCTATCCTTGTGCCAGTGCCATACTTCTTTGGTTACTGTAACTTTGTAATAAGTTTTAAGATTGGGAAATGTGAGTTCTCCAACTTTGTTCTTCTTTTTCAAGATAGCTTTAGCTAATCAGGGCCCCTCACCTTTCCATATAATTTTGATGATTTGCTTTTCCATTTCTGCAAAGAAGGCTGTTGGAATTTTAATTGGGATTGCATTGACTCTGTAAATTGATTTGGGTAGAATCGTCATTTTAACAATATTTAGACTTCCAATCCATGAACACAGAATGTCTTTCAATTTATTTAGCCTTCCAGTCCATGACCATGGATTGTCCTTCCATTTATTTAGGTCTTCTTTGATTTCTTTAAGCAATGTTTTGTAGTTTTCTGTGTAAAATTCCTTTAAATGGAAATGGAATTTTAAAAAATTTTTCTTCAGAGTATTCATTACTAATGTATAGCAATAATACTGATTTTTCCATGTCATCATGTATCCTGCCAAGTTGCTGAATTTATTTACGTTAGTAGCTTTGCAGGGGGGTTTTCAGGATTTTCTATATATAGGATTATGTCATCTACAAGTAGGGAAAGTTTTACTTCTTCCTTCCCAATTTGGATGCCTTTTATTTCTTTTTCTTGCCAAATTGCTCTGGCTGGAACTTTCCATACAATGTTGAATAACAGTGGTGACAGTGGGCATACTTATCTAAGTCCTGATTTTGGATGGAAAGCTTCCTGTCTTTCACCATTAAGTATAATATTAGCTGTGGGTTTTTCATATATTCCCTTTATCACCTTGAAGAAGTTTCCTTCTATTCCTAGTTTTCATCAAATAGGGGTGCTGGATTTTGTCAAATGCCTTTTCTGTTTCGATTGAGATGACCATGTTTTGTTCCACCTTCATTTTGTTATCTTGAATCACACTTGCATACTTGGGATAAATCCTACTTCATCATATTGTATAATTCTTTTAATGTGCTGTTGGATTCAGTTTGCTAGTATCTTGTTGAGGATTTTTACCTCTATAGTCATAAGAGAGATTGGCTTGTAATTTCCATTTCTTGTGTTATCTTTATCTGGCTTTGGTATGAAGGTGATGTTGGCCTAGTAGAATGAATTAAGGAGTGTTCCCTCCTCTCCAATTGTTTGGAAGAGTTTGAGCAGGATTGGTGTTAATTCTTCTTTGAATGTTTGGTAAAATTCTCCTGTGAAGTCATCTGGTCCTGGGCTTTTCTTTCTTGGGAAGTTTTTGATTATTGATTCAATGTCTTTATTTGTTATTGGTTTATTCAGATCTTCTATTTCTTCTTGAGTCAGTAGAGGTAGTTTGTATGTTTCTTGGAATTTGTCCTTTTTCATCTAGTATATCTAATTTGTTGGCATATGGTTGGTCATAGTATCCTCTTATAATGCTTTTTATTTCTGCAGGGTCAGTAGTAATGTCCACCCTGTAATTTCTGATGTTGGTTGTGTCCTCTCTTTTCTTTATCCATCTTGCTAAAGATTTGTTAGTTTACTGATCTCTTCCAAGAACCAACTTTTGGTTTTGTTGGTTCTCTCTTTCAATTTTTTTATTCTCTATTTCAACCATCTCCATTTAGTCATGGTATACCCTTCCTTCTCTTCACTTTGGATATACTTTGCCCTTCATTTTCTAGATCTCCAGTTGTGAGGTTGGGTCTCTAATTTGTGAACTTTCTTTTTTTAATATAAGCATTTAGAGCTATAAATTTCCCTCTCAACACTGCCATTGCTGCATCCCCTAAGTTTTGGTATATTGTGCTTTCATTTTCAATTGCCTCAAATATTTCCTAATTTCCTTAATGATTTCTTCTTTGAACCACTGGTTTAGGAATGTGTTGTTTAATTTCCACATATTTGTGAATTTTTCAGTTCTCCCTTTGTTAATGATTTCTATCTTCATTCCATTGTAGTTTGAGAAGATACATTGCGTGATCTGAATTTTTTTGAAACTTATTAAGACTTGCATTGTGACCTAACAACATATGGTCTATCCTGGAGAAGGATCCATGTGAACTAGAGAAGAGTATGCTGTTGGGTAAAGTGTTCTATGTATGTCTGTTAGGTCTAATTGGATTATAGTATTGTTCAAGTCTTTTATTTCTTTATTGATTTTCTATCTAGAGTTTAAGGTAAGTCTCTTGTAAACAGCATATGCCTTTTTTTTTTTTTTTTTAAATCCATTCTGCCAATGTCTGCCTTTTAAATGCAGAGTTTAACCAATTTATACCAATTTATATTTAAAGCAACTACTGATAATGCAGGATTTTTTCCCTACCCTTTTGCTACCTGTTCTTTCTAAGTCTTTTACTTTTTTTGTCCATCAATTCTTCCATTAATGCCTACTTTCATATTTATTTGATTTTTTTTTGCATTGTACCATATTGAGTCTCTTTTATTTCTTTCTGTATCTATTTTTCACATATTTTCTTTGTGGTTACTGTGGTGCTTAAATTTAACATCCTAAATCTATAACAATAATGTTTGATTTGAAACCAACTTAATTCAGTAGCACACATATAAAGTATTCCTATACTCCTCCATCTTCCCCCTTTTTATTATGCTTGTTACAAATTATATCTTTATACATTGAATGACCCAAGCCATAGATTTATCATTACTTTTTATGCATTTGAATTTTAGAACCTATCAGAAGTAAAGAGTGTAGTTACACACACAAAAAATACAATATAGTATTACTGGCATTTATAATTACCCTATGGTTACCTTACTGCAGTTCCTTATTTCTTCATGCCACTTCAATCCACTATTTGGTGTCCTTTATTTTAGTGGTGATAAACTCCCTGAATTTTTGTTTATCTGAGAATATCTTAATCTCTCCCTCATTTTTGAAGGGCATTCTTTCTGGATATAAAATACTTGGTTGGCAATTTTTTTTTCCAGTCCTTTAAATATTTCATCCCATTGCCTTCTTGCTTTCATGGTGTCTGATAAGCAATCAGAACTTAATCTTATTGGGATTCCCTTGTACATAATACTGAGCTATTCTCTTGAAATTGTCATAACTCTCTCCTTGTCCTTGACTTTCAACAGTTTGACTCTGTGTCTGGGTGTGGTTCTAATTGCATTTTTACTGTTTAGGGTTCATTGGGGCTCTTGAATGTGCATATTCATGTTTTTCATTACATTTGGGAAGTTTTCTGCCATTATTTCTTTGACTATTCCTTCTGCCCCTTTCTCTCTCCTCCTTTTGGGACTCCCATAATGTAAATATTGTTACGCTTGATGGTGTCCTACAGGTTTATAAAGCTCTGTTCAATTTTTTTCATTCTTTTTTCTTTCTGTTCCTTACACTGAAATACTTCAATTGCCTGGTCTTTGAATTCACTGCTTCTTTCTTCTGTCAGCTCTAATCTGCTGTTGAAATCTTCTAGGGAATTTTTCATTTTAGTTATTGTGGTCTTCAATTCTACTGGTTTTGTTTTGTTTTTAAATTTCTATATCTCTACTGAGATTCTGATATTGTTCATTCATTGTTTTCCTGATATTGTTTAGTTATTCTCTGTGTATTTCCTTTATTTCCTTGAGCATATTAAGGATCATTTAAAAAAAAATCTTTGGTATGTCCAAAATCTGGTACTCTGCTGATCATTTCAGGATTTTTATCCTGTTCTTTTGGATGGGTGATTATTTCCTGTTTCTTTGTCTTTTAATCTTTTCTTGCACAGTGTATTTTAAATTTTGAATATTTTAAAGTGTTAGCTCTGGGATTTGGTTCCCTAGCTTTCTGTCCCTTCTGTGTGTATCCAGCTAGTGATTTGCTTGAGTGATATAAGCTAGCAAAAAGAAACAAACCAACGGAAGAGATACCTTTCACATGTTTTGCTATTTGGCTCCGTGTTGGCTGGTACTCTTCTTCACAATTTAGCACTCCTACCAGGAAGATTACCCTGACATTAATGTGAAATGCAGATTCCTCTCCATAGTTTCTGAGCCTGCATTTTTTTCCTGGCTTGTGCTTGCTTGTGGTCTTAGGAATTCCCCCATTTTAGAGGAATTCTGATGCATGAAATAGACTTTCTCCACCTCCCAGGTACTCTACTGTAAGACTTAAAACAAGCAATTGTTTGCCTCAGGCTTTGATTTAATTGTTTCTTACATTTCTTTAGCTGTCTGCAAGGGGCTTCAGCCTGCAGGTAAAGTTCTGGGAGGGCAAGCCAGAAAGAGTTTCCTGGTTCAGGCTTTCAGGCTGCCACCTGAAAGATTGACACCCATATAAGGAACCCCACTATTCACATGGGGGTTTCTCTGCTCCCTCTGGAACAGGGCCAGGGACCGATGATGAGGGTGTAGGTTGGCTTTACCCAGCACCAGGGAGGGGCTGAGGTAGGTGTTAGCAAGTAAACCACGGGTTTTTCCTACCATTTTTAGAGCTGAGTTTTCTTAATTGAGTATTCACCCAGTTACTGCAACCCTGCAACTATTTTCCAAAGTTTTGAGGAAGATGACTCTGCCAGTTCTTCCTAGTTGTTCAAAGATTCTGTGGGGGGATAGTACCCTGGATTGTCTTAACATTGCCATCTTGGTCACTTTGAAACACACCACCAGCACTAACACCATCATCATCATCACCACATCACAGCACCACTGTGGAGGAATCTAATAAAGTGGAGAATACAATCTGTGTCCTAGAGAAACAACATAGGTATTTTTAACCTGGAGGTGCAAATGCACAAACATCATTGCTTTGTGGCTGAACGAGCAAAATAGGCCAGCTAGTTTTGCTCTTCTAAGGCTGGCTCACATACTGAAAATCTCCCAAACCACCAACAAAGTGATTAATGACATCTATACAGCCAATCCACCAACACAACAGGAAACTCAAGTCTTTATTTCCCCACATAATATTTAGAGAAATATCAAACTTTCCCCTACTAAGAATGCATGTTCTAGGGTGTAACAGATGAAAGAAAACTTAACCACGAGGGGATCTAAAATTAGTGAGTGACAGTGTCAACCCTGTGCCATTATTAGATATGATTTAGATGACGTCAGCCAAGTAAGCTTTCCCTAAAATGCCCACCATGGTCCTCAGAGCATCTTGAGGTAGAAGATCCCCACCTCACACATTTTGTGAAAACAGAGCAGGAATTCATTTTGGTCCAGAGAGTGGCAACCTCATAAAAGAGTTTGCAAAATTCCTTTTTGTAAAACAAATTAGCCTCAGGCCCTAGAGTGTGATCCCCTCTGGCCCTTAAGGAAAGGGATGTTCCTTTGTGTAGGAGCAATGCTAATGATCTGGTCCCAGCCGTTCTGGGCTTCATTTATATGGACTTTTTTTTACCCTTAAGGTTTCGGCCAGGAAGAGCTCTCCTTAGGCTTAACTAGTTTAGGCATTTTCAGTATTAAATCCTCAACATAAAATGGACCCATTGCTCAAGCTGTGGAAATGTGATGCCTAAAGCAATGGGGAATTTTAACAACATTTTCATCAAATTCCTTGTATTTGTTTTCCTGAAGGAACAATCCCAGGAGCAAGGCTGCTTCCCTTTACTCTATTCTTTGACTTCAGTTTGTTTCCGCACATACTACCACCTCCTGGCTGTTCCCTCCAAGCATTGTGAGCTCCCCTCCATCCATATACAGCGAGGAGAAGGAGTATTTTGAGCATTTTTCTTTATCTGTATCTGTGGCTTTATGGACCCTAGACCCTACTCATCTGAGTTAAGTAGACAAATACATGTACATGTCCCAGACACATACATGTATCTGCCTCACTCAATTCTTACTCTCATTTCACTTGTATCATTATATGTAGCTATGGTATTAGTTGTGGCCTAATAGGGTTTGAAATTAGATTAGAAGCTCCATCATGGCTATCATTCATTCATCAAGCATTGCCATACACCACTAAGCACAGCATGGAGAAAGCACTGAATAAGGCAGTTCCCCTCTACAAGGAGCTGATGATCAGAAGATAGATTGAGGTATGCATACACATCATTTGAATAAGAATAATAATAGATATTTGAAAATCTGCTCTACGGCAGGCATGCTGAGTGCTTTTACATTTCTTTTATAGTTGAATTCTCAAAACAATCCTGTGGTGCAGGGAGACAGAGGTTCCTAGAGTTTAAACAGTAAGTGAAAAAAAAACAACAACGAAGAATTGATCCTAGGTCCATTGGACTTCCAAATTTGAGGTCATGCCTATTCCATGACATCTGCTGAAGCAGTGTGTTACATGGCTCTTTGGAAGTTCATAGGAAGGAGAAGTCACTTCTAGTTGGTATATTAGTGGAGCAGGTGTATTGTCAAGGAAATTTGTGACAAAGGTAGCTTTTTAGCACTAAATGCCTTGGAATGGTATGTGGAATTTAGGTATACTGGAAAGCAGCACCAGAATAGAAGGCCCAGACACAGGATGGTGCTTGACATTTCCAGGGAACTGCATACAATCTGTTTTGTCCAGAATGGGGACAAGGAAAATAACAATGCAGACATTTATTGAGGCCAGATTCTGGAAGGCCTTGAATACCAGAATAAGAGTTTGCACCCTTTTTCAATGGGGCAGTCTGGGAAAGTAGAGAAATCCTCAGCTTTCAAAGTGGACAGACCAGGTGTGAACACTATATTGACCACTTACAGGTCACTTTGGGAAGATTGCTGAAATGCTCTGATATTCAGTTTTCTCTTTGATGACTTCAGTGATGGTTTATTCATGCTTGTTTATTGAATGGGTGAATAGGCTACCCCCTACCTAGTAGGGCTTTTGTGAGAATGACACTAATGATGGCAAAGCATTGGAAATAAGTTGTGAAGAAGTGGTAGCTGCACTTGTTATTATTAGGTAAAGGGCAGCTCTTGAAAGTGTTGGAAATCTAGATTTTATATTATTCCGACGTGTGTGTCAATGAAAAAGAAGAAATATTGAGAGTGGGGAGATCAGTGGGAAGCCTCTGATTGACCCCAGGGAGAGAGCATAAAAGGCCCTTGGGAAGGTCCCTGGTGTGGAGCCCTTGACACCCTGGTGACAGGGTCAGGGCTGATGGCTACCTGTTGGTGACCAAGAATAAGCCCAGGTAACTTCTGTGCCATAGGGTATCAGTGTACCTGAAATATTTTTTCAATGCCTTTTAGCCCATGTAAACTTTCAAGTCAAAATCTGATTGTAGGTGGTTCTGACTTCCCAGGCATGGGGTACCTCCATTTTAGCATCTTGCTTGTGTCTGTCACAGAAATAGTTTTCCATGAAGCTAATGAAGCTTCAGTTCTATGGGATTCTCCCAGCTATATATTTTTTCTCCAAGTCAGTGGAGGTCACATAACTATCATGCCTCAATATTTACAGTTGGAAAAACTCATATGAATACATTAGCTCCAGTAATAAGCCATAATCATGACTATGTAGATCTCCTCAGAAAGAAAGGGTATATCTCAGCATTTCATTGGTTCCCATACAACCAAACCACTGTCCAGCCTGTACTTTCCCACTACATGTATCAATAGAAGTCCATATTTATTATTTGTCATTCACAATTTCAACTATCAAAAGGGAGGCAATGTGTATGGGATCAAAGCCCCCTCTCAATTAGAGGTGGACTGGACATCACCATCCCAGAATCCTCAGGATTGGGGAATGAACTATGGACTAGAGTGGACTTACTGGTATTCTACTATAGACTTATTGTGATTCTAGCAATGGAAGAAATTATATCATTAATGTGGAGACAGTGGCCACTGGAGGTGCTGAAGGCAGGGAGAGGGAAAAAGAGGTGTAATATGGGGGCACTTTCAGGTCTTGGAATTGTCCTGAGTGACATTGCAATGACAGATACAGGTCATTAAATATCCTGCCATAACCTACAGAATTGAGTGGGAGAGAGTGTAAACTGCAATGTAAACAATCATCCATCCATAGTGGCCGTGCTCCAAAATGTGTTCATCAATTGCAATGAATGTGCCACACTAATGAAAGAAGTTAATGTAGGGTAAAGTGGGAGGTGTGGGGAGAGGGGCATATGAGAATCCCTTATATATTTTTTATATAATATTTTATGTAATCTAAGTATCTTTTAGAAAAAATAAAACATACATTTAAAAAAAGGGAGGCAATGTGTTTAATCCTTGCCATATTATTAACCCCAACGTTGCATATATTTGATGAAAAGAATAAATTCACAATTCCTTAGATGTGATTCATAAATACATCTTTATCATTTCTTTTGAGGCAAAACCACTGTATTTCCATTTGAAACTGGGACTTGCACCTCACTACTTCAACTGTTTTGCTCATGACTCAGACAGAGCTCTTCTGGCAGGAGTGAGGATGAGGTTTGTGGGACAGTCCCAGAATGCTCTCTGCCCACCACACAGTAGGGGACTACTCTGCCAGTCAGAGGTCAAGTCCTGTTTCATGGTGAGGCATGAAATATTGGCAGCTGGAATTTTTGCTCATAAGCCAACTAGGAAGGAGACAAGGCATAAAAAGACTTAAAAAAAAGGGGGGGGGGCTGGGGTGGGGAGTAGAAATGCACCAGTCTGGACAAACAAGATGGAAGAGGAATAAATATATACCAGGAAGTTAGGATCGTGACTTACCTGCTGGAACCTTGTTCTAACACCACTTAGATTCCTCCAGCTGAAAGCACTTATACTCCATCCCAGATTTTGGAACCTGCAAAGGAGAGGTAGAGATGCCCTTAGTCCATAGCTCGGAGTTCAGTATCCATGAGCATCTCATCTGGTCTCCTCCTGGGCATTCTTGTTGGCAGCTGGTTTACTGTTGAATTATCAACACCTACCATTATGTACCTGGCACATAGTAGGTGTACAGCAAAGGTTTGTAAATGAAACTGTCCCAATATCTGGGCTCCTGTTTCACATGACCAAACTCTGCCCACATACTCTGATCCAGCATCTAGCTCTTTGGTTTCTTTCCCCTGCTTTGCTCTGGACCATTCCTTTTTGATTCCCATCCCTTCCCCCTGGGACTTGAATCCTGTTATCCCAATGATCCTTCTAGGTCTTGAAGTTCTGCCTGCTGAATACCACTCCCATGAGTGCTAGATGCTACTTGTCACCATTTCTCCTCTTCCTTCTCTTCCTCTACCAGCCTCCTCAGCACACCCTCCACACATGTCCTCCTGCCATGTCTAGACCTCCCCTCTTAGCCACTCTGGGATCTGCTCTCCTTTTGCTGTCCTGTGGAGTGGGGCTGTCTTGCCATATCCTGATTTGTCAGTTACTTTAAAGTCTATGAAAAGCAGTTGGACCTGGGAGAATAGGTGAACAAAGTAAGACCATTTGATGAAAGAGATTTATCTATGACTTCCTCATAGAGAATATTCAACATTTTTACCATGTGGCCATTTAGAACATGTTCTTTTGGTCCCTGGTGGTGGGGGCATCTTGGTAATATGCAGGAGAAACAAGGGCCTTACCAGGATTTGTGTTAAGAAATGAAATTAATGGAATAGCACCTATCCTGCTTTCCTCATTTCCCACCCTACCTACCTCTCTTCACAGTAGCAGGGCTATGTGAGGATGATCTTCAATCACTTACTTGAGGAAATAAATCAAAACCCTTCAAGGAAGCACTGCAAAGACATTGATTTGACTTTTATTCCCTCATGCCATCCCTGAGGCCAACAAAGGACAGTGCATCCAACTTCCCATGGAACCTCAGGATGACAGAGATTGCTGATTAATATGCCCCTTTGGGTTGGTCACTAGGATCTGGAGAGTTAGCTCTCATAGCTGGGGATAAGGCTGAGTTTCATGCTTTGACCCTGCAATTGTACCTTAATTGGGCACACTGTTGCACTTTCATGGCATTTAAACACTTTAAAGAACCGGTAGCCAAGACAGAAGGCTACTGTGTTTTCCCGAGGGTGCAGTCAGGGAGTAAAGAATGCAGGGGCTCTTTAAGCATAATTAGGCATTTAATTGCGCATCTAGAATTCACTGATGGATTTGCACATGCATGTGATTATGATTCATTTGAAAGCACTTCGTTTATTAGACCCTATATTCCATTTCTCTGTAAAGCAAATTAGGAAGGGAAATATTCAAAACATTTAATTCTTAAGTCCCATTTCTTTAGTTTCTTTTTAGTTCTAAATTTCCCTCAAGTTTCTACAGAGTTAAAAGAACCACCACAGGGAATTCTACATCTGACTTTTATAAAGCACATAAAACAGAATGTACATGACTGTGGGTAGTTTGCAATTAGAGCAAAAGTATAGTACAAATGTAGCATCCCTCATCTTCCAATGTTTCCCTTCTTCCTTTCTATCCACATTTACAGATTGAGAAATCAAGCCATTGAATCTCCCCAAGTCACCGAGCAGCAGAGATAAGTCAGGAATATTAATTGCCCTTGGCATCTTGTTGATTTCCATCATCAAGTCAGGACACCAATGTAACATGTTTAACTCCAACCTTCTGCATGTTTAAGACCTTAAACAATGGATAACCACTGGGATTTAGGTTATATAGAGTACAGACTTGGGTATTTTGGTCTGGTTTCTTTTTCATACCCATTTCCATGGTAGCAGTACCAAAAATTTTTCAAATGAAGATTTTGGGAATGGACTCATGCATTTTCTTCATCCCTTCTGCCTTCCTATTTTGAGTGATTTGTGGAAGTTAGGATTCTTGGAATTTCATCTCTTAGTCTGTACTTTTCCATTTATATATTCCATTTACTAAAAGTCACCTGAGCTGTGTTTGCATCTCTACACTTGCTGCGTCTCCTCTCTAGTGTTTCATAACTTGGACATTCTGAAAGCATTCTATGAGGAGTGCTCTTTTAACCTGGATTTGGCTTACTTTGACTTTGGCTTATTGCAATAGTTAAGAACATGTTACCCAGAGCAGACCTCAACCTAATATAAAATCTTTAGGGGTCAACTTGGAACATTATGCAAATCTCAAAGTTGTATAGAGAATGCCTGAACCACCATAAAATCAGTGATTTGACATTACCGTGTGTTCATCCAAGGTAGATTTATAATGGGCAAACATAAAGGCTAAATAGTAATATTAGATGTTGATTTGTAATTTCTTATCATTAGGGAACCAGAAATAACTGGATTTGTCAAGAAGTTATTGATAGCTAGTGTGTATCAGAATCATCTGTGGGTAGGGGGCATCTTCAAAATACAGAGACCCAGACCCAATCTCAGGCTCTCTGAACCATAAATTCCAGGGTGGGACCCAAGCATCTTTATTTTCTTTTTTTTTTTAAAGATTTATTTATTTATTTATCCCCCCCCTTGCTGCTTGTGCTTGCTGTGTCCATTCGCTGTGTGTTTTCTCTGTGTCTGCTTATCTCCCCCTTGCTGTGAGGTCCCGCTGCATCAGCCCACCGCGCTGCGCGGGCTGGCCTACCCTCACAAGGAGGCCCCGGGAAGCGAACCCAGGGCCTCACACGTGGTAAACGGGAGCTCTATCCACTGAGCCACACCTGCTTCCCCATCTTTATTTTCAAACTGTTGACTAGTGACTCTGGTGCTTCTGCTGTGGAGGATCCATCGGACTGGAAGAGCAGTAACCTTTCTGAAACATCTTTCCTCTTGCCCTGGATGTCGTGTAGGCGGTCATGGAGTTTGAAGACTTGGATTCAATTTGGGAAAGTACTACTAGCAAGTGTCTGAATTTGGGCAAGTTGCTTAATTTCTCTCAGCCTCGATATCCATATCTGTCATGGTGGAGATGATAATGGATGTTGAGATAGGAGAGGAAATATACAAGGTCCTTAGCAGTACATCTGATGCATAGTAAGGCTTATCAGATGGACTGTTCTCGTTATTATACTGACAGGTTTGTGCACCACACACTTCTTGTCCATTGCCATTCTATGCTGGAGGGTCAAAGTCTTGTATCAGGGTCCTTATTATATTTTGCAGAGAGGGCTTATACCTTTTTCCTAATTAATAATGGGAAACTAATAAAGAAGCATGCTGTCTGCTTTTTCTCATTGGCCCAATTCTTCTCTGTCTCACTCTAATCCCAGCACTGTTTTATCAGCTGAGGTAGATGGAGTAACTTCCTGACTGGAAAATGGATTCTCCCACTGGGAAGAAGCATGGACATCTTAAAACTTCCTATGTAAAATCATTCTACTTCCCTCCTGTAGAATAAAGGTCCATGAAGATTGGCCATTTCATGTCCACTAACGCACAAGCTACTCTGCTATGTGTGCTTAGCTCCTTACATTTGTACGTTTTGTTTCTCAGCTCTACTGTTGGATCTCCAAGGGCAGGGCCCTTATCCTTCACAAGGCCAAGCCTGGCTCTGGGAACAAGCAGATATGAATGCCAGGCAGCCCTCTGGCACCACCACAGCCTGTTTACCATTCTGGTTTAAATTGCTCCTCTTATGCACCAGTATTTGTGTGTATAACAAATGGGGACTGGCTAATTATGTGGTTCTTAGTAGGAATTGAGTCTCTGCTGGAACCAGCCCAGTTTCTGCCCACTATTTATAGCCTTCATATGTCCCAAATTTTCCAGTTCTGATTTCAAATGTTCTCTCCCACTGTCTCCAGAAGTACACTTTATGCTTGTCAGACCACATATCAATTTATGGTTTGAGAAATATAGTCACGGTATTATTACTGCCACCCTGAATACCACATTTTCTGACTGTGAGATTGGAATCCTGCCTTTTAAAAACAAATTGAGCCTAAGTAGGAAGTATTTTTTAAAAAACTCCTTTTTTTTCCCCTTCAAATATTCTTGTAAGCAATTGAGTAGTGTTTTCACCTGAAAACTATGCAAATCTGTAATTAAATGACTGTAATAATAGTTTGATGGCTGCTGTCCTTTTTGGGGCAGCTTTGCACTTACAAATTCATTAGTAGATAGTGGAATAAATGAACAGGTTAAATGAATATATGAAGACTCATAATATCCTAAACCACAAAACTCTGATCTGAATTTGCTGCTTTACTTACCAACTATATATGAAAGAAAAATTTTTTTCTGGATAAATGAAGAAAGAGGTAGATTGCTAACCCTTATTGAACTCCTACTTTGTATTAGGCACTAAGAGAAGCACTTTACACATTCTGTTTTATTTAATGCTTAGAAGAGCACGAGGGCACAGTTATCATAACCTCCCATAGAGGGGAGAATTGAGACTCAGAAGTTAAAGAACCAGATGCCAACAGTATTGCTAGAATTAGAGCTCAGGACTGCAGACTACGAAGTCTTTTTATAAATCACCATTTCTCACATTACTCTTCATTTTGACTGGGAGGATAATAGATGAAATTAAAAATAATTTCCCACCAGCCCCCAAATCCCCATTTTTTGTTAAGAGATTTGCAGAAGTAATGAACATGATAAATGACCCATTGCTTTGGCACAGCTCCATACTCCATGCTTCAGTGCTGGGGCAGATGCAGATATGTCTGGGGCAGGTGGATAGGGGTGCTTAGAGGACATATGGAGATTGTCTTGTACATGGAGTCCACAATGAAGCCCTTTAATGGCTCTGCATGACTGAGCTAAATCTCCAAATCTGATATTTCCGATGGTGCATAACAAAGCTCTGGTCACTGGAACTGCACCTCCACATGTCTCAGAAAACAGAGCGGTGGCTTCCTATATTACTTCTCCCTCTCTCACATACAGCGATCGATATCACTGATACAAGCAGTGCAAAATGGCAGCTGTGGGCTCCAGCCAATCCATGGTCCTTTCAGACATGCCAGCCTCTGTTTAGTCTGTGGAAAATTCTCTCAAGAAAATGCTTATAAGTTCAAAGATGTGCAGGTAGGTTCTACATGAGGAATTGCCTCAGGACCTAGAACAGTGCCTGCTCAGAATTTGGTACTCAAGAAATATTGTTGAGTAAATGAATGAATCAAGGAATCAATGGTTCTCTTTCAAAATTTATTACAGAAAAGTCCACAGGTTATCGCAGCATTTCATATAAATGTCAGACATGACACCTAAGGCAGAGAAGAATCTTGATTAATCCTTAGGTGGTAGAGTCAGGGGTTGTCCTATTTTCAGAGGTCCCTGGATGTGCAGTGACTATGCCATCCATGAAACCCAAATATCCCAGTACCTAGCACAGTTCCTGACCTATAACAGGCATTATCAGAATCTTGGCTTATCAATGGCCAAGACTATGAATTAGAATTCTGCTCTTGGATATCCATAAAAAGAAAAACTATTTATTAAAAATATTATTTCAGACTTGGCTGTCAAGGCAGTCAAGAACAAAAATATGTGTTCTTTGGGGTTACAGTGATCATACAATTGATACTGCTGGAAGCATTGCTTTATGACTAATTTTCTCCCACCTCCTTGGTAGATGTATTGAAGCAGCCTCTTGGGAAAACACTAAGACTTAAGGTTCATGAATTTTAAGCTGATGTAGCAATCTAAAAAGAGAACAACCTAAAGTATTTTAGATAACCTAAAATATTCTTGGAGAAATTGGGGCTGCATCTGAATTCAACCATTTTATCTTTCATTTTAAAGCTAAAAGCATACCTGTCTCTAGGAGAGGAAAAGATGAAGAATTTGAGCATAAAGTCAGATAAGGTGATCTCTAATTAATCAAACATACTTGAGGTACTGTGCTGTTTATTTGGGAGGAAAAATCAAACAAATAGCGGCTTGCAGGGTTGTTTTTTGTTTGCTGAACTGTGATTGATTAATGGAGAAAACAAAAAAGAATCACAAGTCCTTACCTTTCAAATGGCTGGAAATTCACAATCAGACTGAAAACACTCTCTACCGCATGGCGTTGTGCTTTTTAAACTTTGGAGTGAGGAGTTCCACAGAAGACTGAGACTTCAGCTTCCACCAGTTAAGGCAAATATAGCAATGAAAAAAGAATGGAGGCAGCCTCCTGTTTTTTATTTGATCTGAATTTGGCATGGCAAGATATATTTTTAGTGATTTTGCTAGAGTGAAAAGTAAAGAGTTGAGGATTAACTCTTAATAAAAGCTAATTAACCTCCCCCTTTGCCTTCTGGAGAGTGGCCAGCACACAAGATGAAGTGATCATTTACCTTGGGCTGGGCTTGACAACTGCTGAAGTGTAGACACCTTTTTGTTCTGTATCCAGTGGTCTAGTGTAGAGACAGTCACAGGATGGGGTCCCTCCTGCTGGTAAACTACTATTCCATCTGGTAAAGAGTTTGGAAGGAAAGAAAGGGGGAAGTGGAGGATGGGTACCAAGAGGTTGGGGGTCATGTATGTGCCAAGCTGCACTGTGCCCTGCCCCCCATGCCGCCCCTTTTAAATGGGCAGAAGTCAAGAACCCCGGTTTGCATCAATCATTTCCAGCACTATCCACTCCCCCACAAACCAAAAGGTTTTGGGGGTAGGGAAGATAGATGACCAAGGAAAGAGAACGTTTAAAGTGAAATCTATAGTAAAATTGGTTTGGTTGTATAAAAGGGGCTGAAAAAGGATTTAATGAACTTACTGAATTTACTGAAAACTGCATTTCCTCCCACCTCTTTTCCATTTTCCACAACTTCATAATATTTTGAAGCTATTGTGTAGATACACAAATGGACTGAGATTGCATTTCTTTTTCTAAGTTTAACGCAATGTTGCCTCTGTAAGTATAAGATTTATAAAATATGTAACTTGGCTTGGGCTTTTTAAGGAGGAATGCTGTGTTAATGATCTGCTGGTTTCCATTTTAAGTCATTAAACAGAAAACTGGGGCTTTCTTTTCTGATCCAAAAACTCTAACTTCAGATTGGGTACACAGTGTCGTATCCAAAAGGAGTTCAGTGGAAAAGCACATAACTTGGGTTATCACCTAGCGCTGTGCCTGGAACATAGCTGGTGCTCAGTAAATGTTTGTGGAATAAATGAGTGAATGGCCAAGAGCATTTAGCAACCATTTAAGGGTTGAACGCATAAATGCTCTTGACACAGCTATGGAACTTGGTCAACTGGTGGCCTGAGGGAACACTTTACCATTACAGTTTGTTACTGATACAACTCATGGGGCAGATGCTCATTATAAGACAGGGAATTAATGAGGCCAAGGATCTCCGCTTAATGCCCCTGGGGACCAGTTATCTTTGTTCTGTTCCGTGGCTGCCTCCACAACCCATAACCTCTGCCAGCTGTCACACACCAGGGCATGCTCTTTGTCACACAGAAGCCCAGAAGAAAGACTGTGAGTAGATGACCTCAAACCCATTACCACTTAGGGGAAATAAAGCTAAAGGCACGCACTCTTCTGAGGGGTCAGTTGCAGCAGTGGAACAAATAAGGAACAGCACATTTTGTAGCCAACTGGACCAGCTGCTGTAACAGCATGGTGTGGTTCTGTGTGTACAATGCCCTGGCCTCGCTGGCGATAGACAATCTAGCCACATTTGCTGAGCATGGAGTAGTTTCAAATCCCTGACTCCAGCTCAACCCACAGAGTTCAAAATGGACTTAGGCATACTACAACCACATACCCCTTCCAGAAACCCTCTTTACTAAACCCATATATTTCAGATTGCTTCAACATTACCTAGTAACATTCTTTGAATAATAGACTAGTATATTTCCTTCCTGGCAAGCCTCACCTTGATCTGTACTATCATTTAGGCCCCATCTGAAAACACCATTAATTTAAATAAGCAATAGAGACTGAAATAAAATTCCATTCATGCTTAACTCTCCAATGTGGTTTGGAAATGCTTTCTTCTTCAGCCAGTCTTATGTTACATGCTGGATGGTCTTTTCTTTGACCACCTCATAAAAAAGGGCTCATAAATACTTTTCATGTGTTATTTAAACTAGCGGTACTCCCCGAGGCACAGTGCTCCTTTCTTTAAAAAAAAATCCTTTGTATATATCTAAGGCATTTTCTAAACCAGTAGCGGAGGTAAAAGCAAATTCTAACTTTGAAACCCATGTTCTATCACAACCAGACCACAGATTTACTTTACTATTAAGAAGAATTCACTTTTCAGTAAAATGTTGCCTGATTGATATGCTTTCTTTCTAAAAAAATAATTTATTGTGAAATAGATGTGCCAGAGTAAGAATATATGTATCTTCTCTTGATGCTACTGAGGTTCGAACTGTGACCTTCCAGCACAAGGATGTTCCATTTTATTCTGATGCACATGAGCTTTATTTTCTCAAAACATCTATTAATTTCTGGTAAATGAGGTGGCAGAGACAATAGATGAGAATTGCCTAATGCATAGGCTTATCATCTGTGTGTAGCATGGTCTTGGCTATGAACTGGAATGATCCACCCATTCTTTCTGGCAGGTTGGGGTGGAGTCACAGTCTGGGCTTCACCAGTGTCCCGTCTCACACATACAGGCATACCTCAGAGATATTGTGGGTTCGGTGCCAGACTACTAGCAATAAAGCAAGTCACACATTTTTTGGTTTTGCATATAAAAGATAGGTTTATATTATACTGTAGTCCATTAAGTATATAATAGCTTTAGGTCTTAAAAAATAATGTACATACCTTAATTTAAAAATACTTTATTGCTAAAAAATGCTAACCATCATCTGAGCTTACAGCAAGTTGTAATCTTTTTGCTGGTGGAGGGTCTTACCTCAATTTGATGATTGCTGACTGATCAGGGTGCTGGTTGCTGAAGGGTGGGGTGACTGTGACAATTTCTTAAAATAAGACAACAATGAAGTCTGCCACATCAATTGACTCCCTTTCATGACAGATTTCTCTGTAGCACGCAGTGCTGTCTGTTAGCATTTTACCTACAGTAGAACTTCTTTCCAAATTGGAGTCAATCCTCTCAAGCCATGCCACTGCTTTATCAACTATGTTTATGCAGTCTTCTAAATCCTTTGTTGTCATTTCAACAATGTTCACGGCATCTTCATTAGGAGTAGATTCCATCTCAAAAAACCACTTTCTTTGCTCATCCATCTGCAACTCCTCATCTGTTCCAGTTTTATCATGAGATTGCAGCAATTCAGTCACATCTTTAGGATCCACTTCTAATTTTAGTTCTCTTGCTATATCAGCACTTGCTGCCTTCACTTTGTGCTTTTATGTGATGGAGATGGCTTCTTTCCTTAAACCTCATGAACCTACCTCTGCTAGCTTCAAACCTTTCTTCTGTAACTTCCTCACCTCTCTCAGTCTTCATATATTTGAATTAGGCTTTGTCTTAAAGGAATGTTTTGGCTGATTTGATCTTCTATGTAGACCACTAAAATTTTCTCCATATCAGCAATAAGTCTGTTTCACTTTCTTATCATTCATGTGTGTGTGTGTGTGTGTGTGTGTGTGTGTTTTGTTTTGTTTTTAGGAGGTACCAGAGATAGAACCCAGGACCTCATACTTGGGAAGTAGGTGCTCAACCACTTTAGATACATCCACTCCCCATAGTAGCAATTTTAATTTCCTTCAAGAATTTTTCCTTTGCATTCAAAACTCGACTAAAAGGCCTAGCTTTTAGGCTATCTCAGCTTTCGACATGCTTTCCTCACTGAGCTTAATCATTTCCAGCTTTTGATTTAAAATGAAAGACCTGAGACTCTTCCTCCCACTTGAACACTTAAAGGTAATAGTAGCGTTATGAATTGGCCTAATTTCAATGTTGTTGTGTCTCCGGAATAGGGAGGTCTGGGGGAAGGGAGAGAAATGGGGGAACAGTAGATCAGTGGAGTAGTCAGAACACACACAACATTTATCAATTATGTTTGTCATCCTATGTGAGCAATGGTCATGGCACCGCACAATTACAATAGTAACATCAAAGATTGCTGATGATAATAACAGATATAATAATAATAAAAAAGGTTGAAATATCATGAGAATTACCAAAATGTGACACAGAGACATGAAGTGAGTACATGCTTTTGGAAAACTCACTCCAATTTGTTTGTTGCAGGGTTGCCACAAACCTTAAATAAAAATTTTAAAAAAATGCAATAACTGCGAAGCACAACAAAGCACAATAAAGCAATATAAAGCAAAATGCAATAAAATGAGATCTGTGTTTCCTATTTTGAAATAAATTTTGGTTGGCTCTACTGTCTCATCCACTCATTTATCCCTCAATTATGTTCCATATGAATCCCTGTTGCTCCCTATTCCTTACCTAAGTTATAGAATCATAATAAATCTTTGATTTGGAAGGGAACTTAGTGAGCATCTAGTTCAACTTTCCTTCAAATGCAAGAATTCTTCCCTTCCCATTGACGGGCCCTTGATACTGATGACTGTATTAGTCAGCCAAAGGTGTGCTGATGGGAAATACCAGAAATGGGTTGGGTCTTTATAAAGGGTATTTATTTGGGGTAGAAGTCCACAGTTACCAGGCCATAAAGCATTAAGTTTCTTCTCTCACCAAAGTCCACTGCCACGTGTTGGAGCAAGACGGCTGCTGACGTTTGCCAGGGTTCAGGCTTCGTGGGGTCCTCTCTTCCCAGGGCTGCATTTCTCTCCTGGCTTAGCTCCTCTGTTTCCTCCACAAGGCCAGCTGTAGACTATGAGGCTGTCTAGGCTTTGCCTCTCTCCACAAGGCCAGCTGTGAACTCTCAGGCGATTGGCTTGTCTCTATCCCGGGGCCTTCTCTCCTTCCTCACCAGAACTCCAACACCAAAACTGCTCCCTCTGTCCTTTGCCTTGCCTTTTATATTTGATTCCCACCCCACCAAGGGGTGGGACTCAATGCCCTACTGATGTGGCCCAGTTAACACCCTAATCATAACTTAATCATGCCCAGATTAGCAGACCAGTTTACAAGCATGATCCAATATCTATTTTTGGAAGTCATAATTACATAAAACTTCCAAACTGCTACAATGACTGTACTTATGAACCTTTTCTTTTGAAATTGAAACTTAGCCTAGTATTATAGGTTGCCTAAGAGTTACCTCCTGACAGCCTCCTTGTTGCTCAAATGTGGCCTCTCTCTAAGCCAAACTCAGCATATAAAGGCATTCTCTTCTCCCCAGCTTGGGACATGACTCCCAGAGATGAGCCTCCCTGGCACTGACGGATTATTACCAAGCACCAACTAGCAATGCAACTGGAAAAAGACCTTGACCAAAAGGAGAGAAAGGGTAAAGACAAGTGAGTTTATATGGCTAAGAGACTTCAAAGTGAGTCGGCAGGTCATTCCAGAGGTTACGCTTATGCACGTCTCAGCAGGATCTCATTGACAGCCACAGTAAATGTTGCCTCAAATAGCAGGGTTCCTGAGGGCTCTGGAGACATCCAGACACTATAGGCAGGGCTGACAGCTCAGGAGTTTGGTACCCTGTCAGTGGGCTGTACTTTGGAATTTATGCTCTTCAGTGTGACTGAGTTGCATCAGTTGTGGTTTCCCTACACACGGCTCTTCTGCCCCTTCTATTTGAACCTATAGTTAGTACTAGAGTTGATAGGTTTATGTCCAAGAAACTTAAATTTTTGTTCCAGTTGGGCCCTGACTCTCAACAGAGTTGCAACACTGACTCCCCAGGTCATTGGACTCACCCAGGACAACTAACAAGGAGATGATGATGGACAATGACCATCCGAAGGAACAGAGAGAGTCTACAACTGCAAGCAAGATAGTCCCATCCATCTGCCCCATGGGATCTAAGTCCCTTCTCAATCAGAAACAGAGTGGGCATCACCATCCCAGATTCCTCAGGGTTGGGGAATGAATGATGGACTAGAGTAGACTTACTGTTATTCTGCTATAGACTTATTGTTATTCTAGCAATGGAAGAACTTTTATCATTGATGTGGAGGCAGTGGCCACCGGAGGTTCTGAGGGGAGGAAGAGGGGAAAAACAGGTATGATATGGGGGCATTTTTGGGACATTGGAATTGTCCTGAATGACATTTCAATGATAGATACAGATATCTCTTGTTATAACTTACAAAATTGTGTGGCACAGAGTTTATAATGTAAATTATAATCCACACTTGGTGGTAATGCTCCAATATGTATTCATCGATTGTAACAAATGGACCACACTAATGAAGGATGTTATTGATGTGGGAAACTGTGGGAGGGGTAGGGAGTGGAGCATATGGAAATACCCTACATTTTCTATGTATAATATATGTAATCTAAATATCTTTAAAAAATAAAAAATGAAAAAATGAAAAATAAAAGAATTCTTCCCTGTCTATTCAACAAGGATGCTCTTTCAATGTTTGTTTCCATGCTTTTGAGGACAAGTAGTTTTCAGCTTTCCAGGTTGTATCTGTATTGCTCAAACCATTAAAGAATCTAGACATGGATTGCATCTTCATGTTGGCATTTACTTATAAAATTTATGAACTTGGTGGAATTTCTTATGCATAATTCTGCTGGGTTTCTTAAGGATTTGAATAATGCTAGCACTAATGGTTTTAACTGCTGTCTTTAGTCATCCTTCTTCAATCTCTATATCTCAATCTATATGAATAGACATGACTTCTTTCCAAAATCCACAGCCCCATATTTCCAATTACTTTCTGATCATCTCCATCTGGATTAATTCAACATTTTAAAATTCATTTAGTGAGTCTTTACTGAGTATCAGATATGTTCCAAGCATGCTCTAGGCACTAGGGGATATAGATGTGAACACAAAATCTCTTTGCTTTCTTGGAATTTACATCTAATGGGGAAAATGACAATAAGTTAATATATAACAGGTCCCATAGTTTCCTCAAACAATACCTACTTAGAAGTTAACTAACTCTCCCCATCTTAACTCTTACATCAGTGTTTCTCAAAGTGAGGTCCCCAGAATAGTAGCAGTATCTCTTGAGGACTTATTAGAAATGCAGTTTCTAGAAATGCATTCACTAGACCTAGTGACTGGAAATCTTGGGGGCTGAGAACCAGCAAGCTGCGTTTTAACAGGCCCTCCAGGTGATTCTGATGTATAGTCAAGAATGAAAACAAACACCTGACTGTAGGAATCACTATACAGCCTCCCAAATTAGAATCTCCCTGGCCCCCTTGATTTCTTTCTTTTTCAGTCACAAAGTCGTATTAATTCTCCCCCAAAATTATTTCAAAATCTGCCTTATTTTAAATTCAGACTCTTATATTGCCTGATTTATAGCAACTGCTTCCTAATTGGTTGCCTAACCATCATTGACTTTCCCATTCAATTTATCCTGCATACTGCCAACAGAACCATCTTCCTATGTTAAAAGTCTTGTCCTACCACAAAACACACACACACACACACACAAATTCCTGTTGGTTCCTTGTTACCTTCTGGCTACAATCTATACTGAGTCTGGCACATAATGTTCTGTGTAATCTGATGGGAACTCACCTCACAGCCTCATCTAAACACTGTTTGGGCAGCTATTTGTTGCTTTTTCCTAATCCTTGAACATACCATCACACCATGCCCTTTCATGATGATCCCTGCAAATGGCTTTCATATGTGACTACAATGCTTACCTCATCCCTGTTCTATCTTGTCCCCTAGTTCCTGTCCCTGGCTTTTTCAACTGGCAGAACTCTACTTATCCTTTAAAGGCTAGACTGAGCGTTACCTTCTTTGCGAAGTCTTCTTGGACTTCCCCTGGATGAGTTAGTTGCTCCCCTAAATTCCCACATCACATTGCTCAAAATGCAATTATCATATTCAAAATCTAATTTGCTAACCAGGAAAGTGACACCCAGAGAATGTATGATTTGTCCAGGGTCACACAGCTAGACAATGGCAGAGTTAAGAATTAACATAGATTTCCTGGCTACTAGTTCAGGGTAATTTCCTCTGTGTTTATAAAATCCTGTTTTGTGTGTTTTGTGTTGGAGGTGGGGTGGGGAACAATTTTTTTTCTTTAGTCATTACCAGTGAAATTCAGAAGATTCTTCATAATCCCGCATAAAGCTCTGGAGCTTTTGTTTTTGCTAAATTGAGAGCTGGGGAAACTTGAGGATCATTTTCTGCTGCTGGAGTCTCCTGCTGAATTCCCATACTATCAAGATTCTCTTACAACATCTGGCCACTTTATAGGGCATTTCATGGAGCAAATCAATTAACATTAAAAAAAGTGGAGGGAAGGGGGAAGAGAGAGGGAGAAAATATTTGAATGGTGGCATAGCAGTCTCTGAACTCTCTAAGAGAGAGTTGATGGCTGAATGACACAAAACCTTGGAACTAATCATTTCAATATACCACTACTTATTCTTAAAAATATAAATCCTGTATTTTTAAATTTTGATCATGGTCATAAGATTCTTTGGACCAGCTATAAAACATAAATAGGCATCATTTACTATTAATACTCTTCTTCATCATTGACTTATTCTCCCTCTAATAGTGAGGCCTGAGACTCTAAGAAGGTGGGTTGAGAAATTACATTTAGCCATTATGGCCCCAGGGGCGTTTTTTCAAGATATAGTCATTGAATTCTAGCTAAACCAGTGCAGAGAACCTTGGCAGTGGCTACTACGACTGTTTGAGTGGTACTTGATGTACTGAAAACATATAAGCTATTTCCATTTGTGAAATGAAGTCCAAGTAAATTCACTTCCAACAGATCAAGCTGGTTGTTTCCATAGAGCCACAGTAGGTCTACACACACACATGTGAAATGGTGAAACCATTCATTCATTCAGCTCCATTTTGAGCATGTAAACGCCATGTGGTGGTGATATATCTAAAGCACCTAGATTAGTACTTGACACATAGTAGGTGCTCAATAAACATGAATGAATAAATGAATGAGACTAAAGAATAGTGTCAATGCTCTAGTGGCCATATTAACATAGTCACCATTTTACACATTCTGTGATATTTTGGAAATACCTAATTTCTTTGATTTGAAGAAATCCTCCTCTGTAATGAGAGATGATAACACTTCTCTTGTGGGCTTGGTGGAAGGATTAAGTGAAATAACATTTATAAAATGGCCCTAATGTTAATCAGCAGTTCTACTGAAATCAACTTATTGAATTTGAGTCTATTTCTTGATCTGAGAAATGGGAATGCAAATGCCTGTCTTATGACCCTCCTAGGGTGTTTGCAAGGAGCCAATCAGTTCAGAAATGTGAACATACTTACTGAGTTGCAAATGGCATGGGAACATGAGGCACTGCTGCTATATGCTTTAGTTAAGAGTTGTCTAGATAATGCCCTTTCCGGGTTCTTTGCATTATTCTGAGCAAAAGTGAGAATCTTTCCTTAAAATGACTCTGAGATTACAAGGTTTGTCCTTACTTGAATGGCCTCTTAAATGTAATCAAATGAATTTACTAAAAGTATCTTTTTAAAATGAAGGAGTCTTCCCTCTCAATTAGCTTCTGTAAACAATGCTGAGAGTGAGGAAATGAGAACATTCAAGCCTCTTAAAAAGCCAGTAAAACAGGGGGAGCAAGTTGCCCTTCTTCTATCCAGCCTGAAGTCCTTTGGGTCACACTTTTCATCTAGTTTTTTCCATGTTCTTTTCCAATCCTTCCCTACCCCCTACCCCCACAGACAAATCCTGCCTCCCACCACCCCACACAGATGTTGAGGAGAGACTTCAGGCTCTGTTTTCCCTTTCTCCTTTAAGTCCTTTCTCATGCTGCGAATGGTAATGGGCTATGATCTATTGGAAATGGGAACATAGCAGTAACTCCAAGACGGTGCCTCACAAGTTGGAAGAATGGAGCCAAGCTGCATGATTTTCTAAACATTCCATGGCATTAATACCTTGTGGGTCCTTGGGGACAGTCGTCTAAATCTCTCCAAACACTTGCCCGAGTTTGGTTAATCCTCCGTGTAGCCGTGGTGAAACATTCCCACATTTTGGAGGGGCCGGGAACGGAGGCCTCCCTCAGCCAGGAAGCTGCTGAGGAGCCTGAGTGAGAATGGAAAGGTCTTGGCTGAGCTTTGTTGTTTCTCTGCATCTGCAGGCGCGCCCGGCAAATTCATGGGGCAGGACATGGGGAGAAGACAAGGAAGTTTGTTTCAAATAAAAATAAACTTTAAAAAATGGAACAAGAAACATATTGCTTTGTTTTTTCAGAGTCGAAAGATTCTGAATTTGCCAAATAATGGAATCAAAAGAATCTGCTCTACAGCTCACTGTGCCCTCTGGAATTCTTCCTGTGTCCCAAGGAACTATCATTAAAGTTACTCATTCAATAAACATTTATCGAGCAATTCCAGGCATGGTCCTAAGCATTAGAGAAATTAAAACAAAACATAAGTATGAACAAAACTGTGTCACTTGCCTTGAAGAAACCCACTGTGTAAAAATGGAGAGAGACATACAAATGATTAAAACGCCATGTGGTAACACAAATACACACACACACATTTGTGAGCTCATTCTCAACCTTAAAAATATTTCTTCAGAAAGCTTTCCCTGAACTACTTCTACCTAAAATTATTCCTCTAAATTGCCTTAATATTAACTCTGTGTTTCCCTTGTAGAACTGTTCTTGCCTTGTATTATGGTTATGCACATGCACTATTTTTCTTAAAACTCTCTAAGTCTGTGAATGTAAAAATCTGATTTATGTTTATATTTTGAGCACCTAGCGCAGTAGCTTGCACACAATAGGCACTTAATGAATACATTAGTTGAATGAATGAACAAACAAAAGAATGAACAAGTCCAAATTTGGCCCATAATATGAGAGATTATGCTTTAAAACAGAGCTACTATAAATCTTCATGCAATAAAAGTATCACCAGAAGCCTGTCAATTGCATTATGGCAGAAAGAAAGGAAGAAACACTAAATATGAAAGATCCAGACATCCTCAAAGGAAGTTCTCAACTATATTAATGAGAAGTTTAAGGTGATGTAATTGATTAAAATGAACTTTTTCTTCTGATTCATTGTATAATTGAAAAACAAATACTGGAATTCCTAATCATTCAAAGCTCAAACACAGACCCATATTGTGTGTGTGGTATTTGTAGTGCTCTCTTGTTGATGTGACAAACTTAAAATATAAAATCTTAATTCCCTTCACTGGCCCTCACTCCAATTTAGTGTCTGGTGAATGGGCTGGAACCACTTTAACTTTCTAATAGTACATCTTTGCTACATGAGTTAATCTTCTGGATCTACATAAATTAGGAGGTGAATTTGTGAACTGATAGAAAAATATGAGGAATGGCAGAAATCACTAAATCACAAGTGTGGGGCAGAAAAGATGAGAGATGCATAGGCAAATAGGTACAAAGAAAGAAAGATGCTATTTGCTGGGAAAGACTCAGCAGGATCCAGGGGGTCAAATAAATGCCAGAGCCTAAATGTATGGTGATGGCATAATAATAGTTATGAGAGAGGAAGCAGACTAGAAAACCTGTCAATCCACTATCAGGAGTGCCACCCCAGCTTAGAAGCATATGAACACAAAGCTTAATAACCAAACTTCCTTTAGGGTGGATGCAGGACACATTTGGTGCTTAAAGCGGAATGCCGCCTACTCTGCTAGGACCTTCTCCTCTTACTTAGTCAGCTTTGTAATGGGTTTTTGGCATGGTGGATTCATATACCGGATTGGGAGGGAGAGGGGTCTCTTTCCTGCTGTGAAGAAGACGAGCTGCTTCCTATACTACTGGGATTCCCTTTCAAGGAATATCTTGGACTAAACTCTCTTTTTCCTGATGGAATATGTTTTGGATCGTCCTTTACCAAGGATACAATCATAGACTGTTAACATGTTTTTGGACTCTGATTTGGCTGGTAACGACAATGTTTTCGAAAACCTGTTTTCATTTAATTTTCTTTTCCTTTTTCCTGTGAAGCACATCCTTGGATTAGAAGAGAAGAACCTCAGACTGTTGAAGGTGTGTGTTTGTGTTTTGTGCTGCTGCTCCATTCACATTGGCTACCAGAGGATAAAAGAACTATAACACACTCATGATTTCCGTCAGTCCTTCCACAGAAAAGCCCCAAACCACAACCGGACCTGCCTTGGGTGGTTAACACTAACATCGAAACAATAGTCATTTAATACTATCATAACATTACATAAGCCACTTCTTTCCTTCTAGCATGTGGAGAGATACCTGAGAAGCAAAGAAAAATTGGTGTCCCCACTACTCATATTTTCCACAGGCCCCAATTACCCTTTCATCTGTCCCAAATATGGATGATGTTAAAAACTTGTGTGAGAATCTGGCAGAGTTTTGTACATTAATGTCTGGTCTGGTTTCCAAAGCCATTCTGGTAATTTGGAAGATTTGCCAGCGAAAATCGATTGTTCAACAGGAATTGTCGACTTGCTTCTTAGACAGTGGCCTTCTGTGGTTGGGTTGGTGTTGCTTTTTAAAAATACACATGTGCACAGTGGGATTCCTGCTTACTCTTTGCTTTTAGCAAATGTGCTTGGTATCCACATGACAAACAAATTAGTAGATCTTTAGGAAACATAAGAATTTTATGATAATGAAGAGACACATGAAAAGGAATGAAGAGAAAAGTCTTAGTGAAACATTCTTAGATATAACCTTGTGAATCTAATGGAAAGCAGCTTTTTCTTTGCTACCAAACGGGTAAAATCAACTGATTCATTTTATTTATTCCATAAATATTTCTTGAACACCCACTATGTGCCTGCATTGTTCTTACATTAGGGATATAGTTTACAACACACACTCCTGCTCTTGTGAAACTTTGTCTAGTAAAATCATGTAATCAAGAAGCAATATTCGATTAGAGACATGGTATTATTGCTAAGCTTCCCTTTCAGGAGCCACCATGAAAATAATCAGAGGGATAGGGTTCTTTAAAAATATTGTGACAATGACATGGTTACTGGGATCCCATTTATTTTCTTTGTTTTTAAAAGTGGTGGTCTCCCCAGAGCAGCTCCTGGAAGAGGTGGAATGTACCAAGGTGACAAAACAACATGTTAGACAAGACTAAGGATCGGGCTGTGCCTGTGCCAACATGACAGCAAGCACATTTAGGGGGAAGGGATTTATTGGTCTGGCTACATGTGGGCTTCCATGCCCTAATGTGAGAGCTGGACCCTCCTTACCAAGTGCCAGTCCCCAGTGTTTGTTCCCCGACAGTGGGCTTTGCTAGACTGACCAACAGGTTCCATACAAAAGCCTATCGATGGCAATCAGTGGGTGATGCACAGCCAAGCTCAATGCCTGGCACCTCTCCCCTTCTCTCGGTGCTGTTTACCACCACCATGCCGCCCCATAACCCCCATCAACAAATAAAGAGCCTTATATTTACCAAATTCTTTGGGTAGATGTAGACCATTAACAAAATGGAGAAAACACCTCATGCTGAATAACAGTGTTGGTGGCATCTGTTTTCTGGGGTAGCCAAATATCAGAGAGCAGCCGAGCTTTGTAAATAGCTCCTCTCAGCAACCTTAACTCCCCGTCCCAAACAAGTAAAAGAAAAAATAATAAATAAGCCCATACATGCTCAGTGTTTTCCTTTTTCTTTTTTCTCTGACGAATGTTGGCACTGATTTTGTGCCCAGTGTACTTACCAACCAAGCATTTCAGTGCTGTCTGATGTGTGTAAAAAAAAGACTGCTGCTATGTAAGTAAAACACTTACATACCGATAAATAACACTCTTCCTCTTACGACCTCATTCAGCAGGGATCCAAGCTAATGCCCAAGTCAACATGATAATTAACTGGAACTTCAGGGAATCAAAGCAATCAACATCAGATTCGTGGAAATGGTTTTTAACATATAGTGTCCCATCTTAGTGGAAGGGAAGCAGAGTTCTATCAATTCTTTTCCACCAGGAAAAGTGAATCTCATCATACAAGGGAAGAGGAGGAGCAATTAGAGGGGGAAAAAAAACGTAAATAGCATGCTACCCCTTTTTCCTATTGACAAGAAAATCAGGTACTCAGCTTGTTAATTAATTTATAAATACAGAAGTTTCCTGGTTGTTCTCTCATGGGTTGGGGATCGCTTGTGACTTTGAAGTAAGCTTCAATGGTGAGTGTTGGACATTGGACTAATGAGGTTTTACTGTTTTGAACAGCTGGTTGAATTTGGAGACCCCTTGAGCCAAAAGGCAACTGCTGATTTACAAGGATTCTGTAATACATGCAGTCTTGGCTGATGCTTTTGTTGTTGATTTAGGCTGCAGCAAAGGTGTAGATTTTGTGATGTCGTAAAAATGTCAAGTGATTGAGTTGAGGATATGTCATACCTATAGGTAGCCCGCACTAGAAACCAGCATCTTGTGTGGTTCGTATTTGAGAATGTTTTAGGAAAGTTTGGGTTTTAAATGGGGCAATGTGTTCTAGAGGATGGGGGGTTTGAATTGGCTGCTTCAGCTGGGTGGGGCCCAAAAGCAGCATTCAAAAACCTAAGTCCTATTCCCTTCCCTCTCCTTCCCTCTCCTCCATCTCTCCCTTCTTTCCTTCTTTGTTGGTAAGCATATTAAAGCAAATCCTAGAACTCCTATCATGTTTCCTCCACATCTTAGTGTGTACCTCTAAAAAACATGGACATTTTCTTCAGATCATAAACATAATAATTCTATGGTATCTAATAAGCAATTCATATTCAGATTTCCCTAATTGTCTTGGAAGTATCATTTTCAATTGCTTTTGTTCATATCAGGATCCACATATGGTCACACATTACATTTGCTTGTTAACTCTCTTAATCCAGAACAATCTCTTCTGAGATAATTACATTAATCCTCATCAAATAGACAAGAACACTGAGGATCAGTGTTCTCGAGGACCCACAGGTAGTAAAAAGAGAAGATGAAGGCAAAACCCAGGTCTCTCAGAGTCCAAATCTCTTTCTATACTGCATTTTGTTTGTTTGTTTTTGTTTTTGTTTTGCAAGTCCATTCTGTTTGGTTGGGTTGGGTTCATTTCCTCTGAATAACTTACTTTCCGCCTTCTGATTTTATCCTAATTGCACCTCAGTGGAATTCAGAAGACCAGTGTTCTATTAGCATTAAATTTGTCACGTGTTGCAGCTTTTTCCTGAATTAAGAATGCAGAGTGGCAGGAAAGTGGGAATTGGGCAGTGAGCCCTTCAGCATGGTAGTGAGGTCTCACTTTTGTCCTTGGTGTTTTCCAGAATTCTCCTGGGCCCTTCTAGTCAGTTCCTTGGCTCTTTGTGGGAGAATGAAAGACTGCTAATAAGGGGATAAATAGAACATGTGCGTTTCTCTATCCTTTTAAATAGTTTGAGATAAGGCTTCAGCATTTAAGCCTAGTAACTTGTCTAGGTGCCAATCAGGGCCAGAATTTTTTGTGTTTTCATTTTCACTAATACAAGTCCAGAAAATATAACTTCCTTTCAGGTAGCAGTGAGAGCACAAAGGAATCCCCCTGCTGGTTCCCTTGACTGGATGGGGTGGTGGGATCAAAGGAAATTGCAGGAAACATTTCACCCGTCCATAAAAGCCAGTGATTTACCTCTGTTCATCTGGCCCAGCATTCCATCTCTCCCAGAGGCAGAGACCCACACCCAGAAAGGATGTGGCCATGCTCCTGAACACACATCTCAGGGGCGAGGCCAGGGCTGGCCCAGGAGGCACTTCCTTAATTCCCTATCGTGTATTCAGCATCCGCTTTGTTCAAAACCGGTTTGAGGTCAATTTTACTTTAGCACAGCCTCTCTGAATTCTTAGTTTGTGTATGTTCTTTAATGTATTCCTTGTTTTACAACTGTGCTACCCAATAAAGCAGCCCTAGCAACTTTTCAAGGGCTCAATAACCACACGAGGCTGCGGCCGCCGTACTGGACAGCATTTCCAGCTTCACGCAAAGTTCCACTGAACAGCTCTGGTCTAGAACGACTCCCTGATGTTCTGATATTTTTAATTATTCCTGAATCGCCTGACTTTATGACCTTCTGGACACATGCGTATTCCTTCCCTTTATCCTAAAGAGGTGACTTTCAAACTTTAAGGACATCCCCTAGGGCATTTCCTTTTCCTTTTGCCATACTTGGCTCCCCTTAACCCGACACATGGGCAAGATGGAGTCTTAGAAACTTCGGCTCCATTGAGATTTTAGGACATGCCCATCACAGATGAGCTTCTGCTGCTGGTGTCATCCTCCCCAGGCCTGTGCTCATGGCTATAGTCATCTGATGGGACTTCTGCTGTGGGCTGCTCTGTAGCTTTCTGGCTACCAAGCCCATCCCCCAAGTCTCTCCCTATGCTCTGGTATGGCCCTCTGCCCAGAGAGCTGGATCACGGCCCCCATACCTCCCCTCAGCCATCACCTGGTGTCCCACCAAGAACAGCTAGGTGCTTTGCAACTGCGAGGCCAGGCTGTGGCTTGATCTCCAGCATTGCCTGCTGCCTCTGGGCTTCTCTTCCAATGTGCTCATTTCCCCTCTCAGAGTCCTCTTGTCGCCTGCCTGGATGCTGAGCCTGCCTGAGTCTGCTTCAGCCCTTTGGCCTGCACTTTGGACTTGCCGTCTGATATTGCATCAGACAGGCCCAAATCTGAATCACTGCCAGCCACTTTCTCCCTGTGGGGCCTTGCACTCTGATGGCGCTGTGCCTGTCTTCTCCTTGTAAAGCAAGGACTTAATGTCCAGCTCCTTGGATTGGGTGCTGACTGGCCCTTTCTGATTTATTGTTTCATCTGTCTTAGGGCAACTGTGATATAAATACATGTTAATTCTTTTGTTCTTTTCTTTTTAGCTCCCCCAGAGTTCTACTATCCTGACTCTCTTCTCATCTAGTTAATGCTATTTCTTGATTTTGTGCTTTAGGTGACCTAAAATACTAGCTCCCTCATTTTAAATCTGATACTTCCCTCGTTCACCCCAGAAGGGAGTGAAATCTCCCCTCCTCTGAATTCCCATAATTTCTGTGTACATATATATATTCTTTATGCTCTTTATCAGATCCTGCTTTTCTTAACTTCCAGGTGTATGTAATCTATTTCCCTTACTAGACTCTGCATCTTTTGGAGCAGGGCAGGGTCGTGTCTTAGCCTCTTCAATTAAGCTTCCCACCTCTTGGTGCCTAGCATAGTTTTGCAAGCACACTAGGGCCTCAGTGCACATTTATTAACAAAAGGTGAATTCTCAAGAGCACTCCAGGGGCAGAGTGGTATTGATTACCACTTAATCTCCACTTGTTTGGGCGAAGGGGAAAGAGAAATGGAAGAAAATGGGGGTTGCAAATAGTTTGACAATTACCTGACTCTCCACCATTCTAAGGCATCTTGCTGGCTTATTTCATTTGCTCATCTTGTTGACTAAACTTATGCCACCTGGTTTTCTTTTTGAATAGGTAGTAAAAATGGATGCAGCTGTAAAAAAAAAAAGGAAAGGCCAACTCCATTTAGTAGTTGGATGTCACATGTTTCTACGAAGATCTCAATAGTCAGTATAAACTCAGAACCAAATATTCTGACAGAGACTTTAGTAAGGTCCGTTGTTGGTGTCCATATCAGCAGGGATTTCTTTGGCTCTGGAAACTGTGAAGCTCTTGTAAGCATGTTCTAAAGAGCAAGACTGAAGCCTCAGCTATACCTGAGCTTCCATTTTTGCTGTGTTTCTTCCCACTGTTGCCGGGGTGAATTCAGAAGCAAGAGGCTAAATGAGTGTCCACTGTGGGAAAGATGAAACGAGGTATTTACTTACCCTGATTTGAATGACACAGAGGCCCCGCACTATTGCTCCTGTCGGGGTCCAGGTGGCCTCCCATAGCTTGGCTGGCCCAAGGACAAATTGTCTAGAAATTCTCTGAGAACCAAGCACCAGCCCTGGGGAGCTGCTTGCCAAGAGCTTGGGAGCTCCTGGACTCTGCTTCAAAAAGGCTCAGCAGGTCCCTCACTGTCCCCAGTCTCTGAGGCTGTTTTCCTGGAAAACCCATTCAAATAAACCAGCAAATTTGTCACTCTATACCACCAAATATCATCACTTGCCATATTAGTGGTTATGATATTGTAGCAATTCACCCAGCACAGTTGACACTCAATGGACAGGAGGGTTTAGTCTGCACACCCCTTGAAATCATATGTAAAATTTTGCAAGTCTGGTTGTATTTGGGTTTGGGTGGGGGAATCAGAGTTCATTTATTTCATCAAATTTCAAAGACGTCTGTGTCCCATAAAAAGGTTGAGCCCTCCTGGCCTAGATAAAAGTAAATTTTCTCCTGCCCGCACACCAGTGCTCCTTGACTATTCCTTCGTGAGCTCCTAGGAGTTTTGTTTGCCAAGAGAAAGGGGCACAGTGGAGACGGTGCCTGGGCTGGTGGAGGAAGGACAGTTTAGCTATCTGGGTTTATAAGGCCTCTTGGGTTCATTCTAGAAGCATCAAAGCAAGCTTTTCTTCTGTCTTTCCTGTGCTCTGCAGGCCACGAGTTTCTTGTGCTAAAATAAACAACTGGCAGTTTCATTAGACTCCATAGGAGGAAGGAAAAGTTTTATGTTTCATACCTTTTATATTATGTAACAACATTACTATGCGAACTTCAATTCTTCAATCTGTTTAGTTTATTTAAACTTAAAAAATAGTACTAACGCTATAAATAGAGTAAACCACGTCCAACCCTGAATATTTACAATAAGCATACAGCTGGCAATGCAGTCCATGAAATAATAAACCACTTACTCCTGACGCTCAGGCTTTGTGATATCACCTTTATATTGTATTAAACTATACCTAGCTGGGTGGAGGAAGTCAGGTAGCAAGGTTTTTTATTGTTTTAAACTATAGGAAAAAAATCCACACTTTATTTTGCATCTGTTCAAGCTCTTACATAATCATGGAAATTGTGACATGCCTGTGCCAGCCCGGACTCAACTTTGTCTTACTTTACTAAGCAATTTGGAGTCTGTTCATAAAGAAGAAATCCGTTTATTTTCAGTTCATTATATTTAGTTCTTAAAACATCTCAGTTCGTATCTTTGATGTTCTGTAATTCTGATGCATTCAGAGGCAATCACCGAGCTCTTCCTTGCACATGATTTAACCTGTACCTGTGAGGCATACAGATGTGAAATGGTTACCATTGAAATGCTTGCAGTTTAGTGGGAAGATGAGTTGCTTCCAGCGTGCACAGCATTTTGTTATTATTATCTGTTTTGTTATTATTTTGTTATTATCCATTATTATTGTCTGTTATTGTGGACTTCTTTGAGGATGGGACTGTGTTTTATGTTCCAATGGAGAGAGGCAATCAAGTTGGGGGCTGGAGGCAGAGACACCTGGGTTCAGACCCAGGCCCTCCCCTTCCTAGTTGTGTGATCCTAAGCACCTTATCTGGCCATTCAGCTTTCTCATATGTAAGGAAGTGTCAGTCATAGAATGATGATGAGGAGCACATGAATGAATGGGCAGGGATTAGCACCATACCTGGCATATGGCTTATCACAGGTAGGGAGACTTTGGAGTCACATTTTCCTGGTTCATATCCTGCTTCCACTTCTCATCACCTCCGACACTTTGGGCAAGCTGCTTCACAGTTCTTGTCAAGAATAATTGAGGCTTTTTTCCTTCTGTATAATGGGGTCTTAGTTTCCCACGGCTGTCAAAACAAAGAGCAACTAACTAGGTGGCTTCAAATGACAGAAATGTGTTCTCTCACAGTTCTGGAGCCTAGAAGTCTGAACTCAAGGTGTCTGCAGGGCCATGTTCCCTCTGAAACCTGTAGGGAGAGGCCTTCCTTGCCTCTTCTAGCTTCTGGGGCTTGCCGGTAATCCTTGGTATTCCTTGGTTTGTAGTGGCATCACTCCAGCCTCCGTTGTCACATGGCCTTCATCCCTCATGTCTGCCTCTTCTTCCTTCTTCTCAGGACACCGGCCATGTTGGTTTAAGGGCCTCCCTGCTCCAACTCCAGTATCACCTCATCTTAACTAATTCCATTTGCAGCATCCCTGTTTCCAAATAGCATTGCATTGTGAGGTACTGGGGATAGCACTTCAACATATCTTTATAGGGGACACAATTCAACCCATAACAGATGGAATTAATAATAGTACTAGTCTCATAACATTGTAAGGATTAAATGAAAGCACCCCCTTTCCTGGCCCTTAGAAAAGTGGCTAGCACTGGCCAAGTGTGAGTTCTCATGGCTCCTCCAGGACTCAGTCCAGAGTCCGGCTTGTAGTGGGTGCTCAGACTGCCCACTCTAATGTTCCCTCAACAATGACATTGAGGAAATGGTTTAATGACACGAGTATATAGTAATCACACACCAGCAATACTGTCAGGAGAAACAAGCCACAAAGTTAAGTATCCCATTGGATCTCAACTATGTAAGTAAGGTAATAGAAAAAGGGCTAAAAATAAATGTGCTAAAATATTAAGAGTGGTCACTACTTATGTGGAAAAACTATGGACTTTTTGGTCTCCCCAGGGAGTCTAAGAGGCCCCCAAGGGCATCGACTCTGCCAGACAATCCCCCATGATTTCCTTCTGCCTAACAAGTCTAGCAGGGTCTAGGCACATAGATATTCAATGAATGCACATGGAAAGGTAAATGGTATTGGTGGTGGAGAGAGATTCAAGCTATGGCTGCTGTTGTAGGAGACTGGTCTGCTTGGGTGACCCAATCCTCTACTATCCCACATGCTGGGCAAATGGAAGAGAAAGCAGAGACCACGGAAAATCAGAAAACCATCCCTTGAACTGGGCTTGGCCCTTAAAATGCCCAGTTCCAGGGAAGAAATGACCTCTTTGCAGAAGACATGGTGTTTGAGCTGAACTTTGCCAAATGTAGTGATTAGAAAATAGGGTAAATTATTTATTAAAAATTAAAATAGCTTTTTTTTTTTTACTATTTAAAATATATCCTTTGATCATTGGAAGCTTCAGAAAATAAAGACATAATCAAGAAGTTAAAATGTTTCAAAATACTACTCTGAGATTATCAGTTAATGCATTGGTGTACATTCATCTAAATATTTTGTGATATGTGCATATCTGTGCATTCCACCTAAATATACTGTTAATAACTTGATTTCTTTTCTTCACTAAACAATATATTATGGGCAGCTTTCTATGGGTCTGGTTATAGCTCTACATCATCTATTCAATCATGCAGAGTACTTCATTGCATAGACATCCCTTAATTTACTTTTAAACAATTTATTCTAATATAGGACAGCTCCTGTGCTAGGTATTGGGGATGCAGTGAACAAACAGACATGGTTAGGTTGTAGAACTAAAGGGACTAGAAGGATATTTAGGCAATTAAGTCAACACAAATAAAGTATCGAAGTGCTGTATGGGGGGAAGTAGGTTTTCCTGGGGCACAGAGGCAAAAGTCCCTAGCTTGTATGCACATTTAATTATTATTCCTAGTGCCACTCTTTGTGTCATCAAGCATCCATTTTTATGCCCTGGTTGTGATTATTACAGCCAGGTCTAAGTGCCACAAGGTGGGAACATAATATTTTTTGCTCCTCCAGTGTATCCTCCATGACTGGCACCATTTCTGATGAATAAATAAATGACTGAATAATTTTCCTCAGGATGAATTCCCAGGAATGGAATTATAGCCGATTATTTACCTGAAATCTGAGACACCAGTATACTTTAACACATAGAAAGTATAAAATTAAAAAAAAGAAAATTCAAGTAATCAAAGAAGGTTTTCTTGAGATATACAAACTTGCTGCTATGCTATGCATGTCAGCAGAACCTGCAGTAGATACTTCCTGTGTATCTAGCATGAAATGGATGAGGGACTCTGGTAGTGGAGGAAGTGAAACACTTTTCCTCATCTAAGAAGTTTAAAATCTTGGGCAGAGAGCTAAGAATACATAATATACATGTGAAAACCAACCATAATTGTTCAAGGTAATAGCCAATACTAGTAAATAAACAGCATAAACAGTACCTTCTTCAGAAATTAGCATGAGTGCCACAATTTAGTGAATATTGCCAGTTTTACAAAGATTGTACCAATTTCCACTAGCTTTGTGTATTGGCATTGTGTCTTTTTCATTCCAGCCATTCCAGTGGAATATGGCTGTATTACATTATTGTTTTAATTTGCATTTCTCTGATACCAAAGACGTTGAGAAACTTTTCCTGTGTTTATTGGTCAGTTGAATATTGTCATTTGTGAAGCGTCTGTTCATACCTTTTGCTCATTTTTCTCTTGGGCTTTCTTGTCTTTTTCATATTGATTTTTAGGAGTTCTTTATATGTACTTTTTATAAGTAGTTTGTTTGACATAATTCCATGGCTTTCCCTTTTTCTCTCTTAATGGTATATTTTTATGATCAGAACTTGTTAATTTTAATATAGTCCACTTTATATTTTTAAATGGTTAATGTTTTTGTGTGCGCTTAAGAAATCATTGACTACACAAAGTTTACAAATACGTTTTCATATGTACTTTTTCAATATCTCTATCATTTCACATTTGATCTACAATCTATTTGGAGTTTATTTTTGTGTGTGGTGAGAGGAAGGGGTCAAGATTCATTTTTTCCCCAAATATCCAATTGATCCAGCACCATTTATTGAAAAGGCTATCCTTTCTCTACTGTATAGCAGTGTCATTTAAAATCACCAGTCAAGTGACAGTATATGTATAGTTCTAGTCTGTCCTTGCCCATTAGTCTATTTGTCTATTCTAGGGCCAATACTACACTGTCTTAATTGCTACAGCTTTCTGATCGGTCTTAACATGTGGTAGTATTAGTTCTCCAGTCTGTTCTTTTTAAGATAATTGTGCTATTCTTTGCCCTTTGTATTTCCATATTAATTTTAGAATTGCCTTGCAGACACACACACTTATACACACTCCTCTTGGAGTCTGATGGTGATTAAATTTAATCCACAGATCAACTTGATCAATTCACTGATCTTTACAATATCAAGTCCTCCAATTCATGAACATGATATTGCCTTCCATTTACTTAGGACTTCTCTCAAAGCTCTGTTGTTTCAGATTTCAGTTTCAATTATGTATGACAACAATTTGGTTGTGCTCAGATCAGTGGGACCAAAATCTGGTTAATAGTAGAATGATCTATAGAGATTTTAAATAATATTTATCTTCAGACCCTACCTCAAACCTACTGAATCAGAATCTCAGGGAATAGGGCTCTGTGAGTCTAAAATGCCTTCCAGGTTCCAATATACTTTTGGTGGAAGTGAAAATTGGTACAATCTTTATGCAGATAATTTGTCAAAAATTTATTAGCATTTAAATGCACACACCTCTTGAGCTTGCAATTATATTTCTAGGAATTTAACTTATATGAATTATTTGTGGACATTTATATATATATATATATATATATATATGAATGCTTATGCAGCATAGTTTATAATAGGAAAATACAGCAAACTTCTTCACTTTCTATCAGTGGAAGATATTGAATAAATCATGTTACTTACATATAGTAGAATACTAGGCAACTATTAAGAATGAAGAACTAAATCTACAAGTACTGAAGGTGAAAGATATCTATGATAAAGTAAAAAGAAAATAAAAAGCAGAAAATTAGGAATAGTATAAGACAATAGCATTTAACACACACACACACACACACACACACACACACACACACACAGTGACATGACTGTATCCTCTAGGGAATCTGAAGAAGTTGATTTTAACTTCTCTCCAAAGTAATTTCTATTCAAAATTAATGCTTTTCCACTTCCCATCATCACCCTTTCTCAAAGCCTAGAAATGAACAGTAGAACAACCAGTGAGTCATAGTCAAACCATATGAAATCCAGGCTGATAATATTAGAAATATTTGGAGTTGTTGCATATGAAGTGTCCAACTTTGGGATGCAGAGGCCCAGTAGGATGAATTTCCTGGTGGTTTCTGTTGGGAATGGTGGAGGGGGAAGCATTGGTTAGTTTCTTGTGTATTCATTTGGAGCAGTTGAGAACAAAATCCATTTTTAAATTTATGTACATATCCATTTTTTACTAAGCAGGCATGGCTTAAATTATGTGAGAACTATTAAATACATTTTGAAACCTATAATAAATGTGGGAAAATTCCCAGGTTCATTTTGGTTTGTAGTCAGGTTTGGGGACCACTGAATTAAATGGCTGTCAAAAGTGTGAATGATGCTATCACTTGAGCCCCTATGCCCCACATTTTCCTACCTGAGGCTCTCAGTTCTGCAAAGGCCCAGCTTAAACAAAATTTCTCCATAAAGTCTTCCTTTATGTTCTAGACCAGGGGTTCTTAATCTTTTTTGTTCCACAGACTCCTTTGCCAGTCAGATGAAAACCACGGACTCCTTACTAAGTCCACACTATACTGTGTATTATTTAATAAATACATCGCACCCGCACCAACACGTCCCCACAAGAATAATGTTTTTTTGAATTTCAATTCAAGCTCACAGAACCCCTTTTAAGAATCCCTGTTCTAGACAGAAACACTTGCCATTTTCACAGTTTTAAACTGCAAGTAACATGTACTCACAGTCATGCTTTAACTGGTCTATAGAATTTTTAATTTTGAGCCATACTTGACAGAATGTAAGATTCCCACAGCCAACTCTCCCCCAAATCAGGAGATCTGGCTTCTCTTAAAAACTGGAAAATCAGACACCTGAGTCATCTTTCCTACATGGACGCAACTAGTTAAGAGTTGAGAATCAGCTGTTTTCTTTATATGGACTATGCTCTTTTCTGTTTGATACAGTCTCCACCACTCTCTGCTGCCCTTCCTAGCTCTGAAGATGAATACTTATTGGTGATTACATTGTACTTGTTCTGAGATCATTCTTACAATGTAGAAATACTTTTCTGAATCTGTCACTCTCAAAAGTGGGAAATTTCTTTTAAAACAAATGAGAGGGCCCTGTGATTCCTATAATAGACCCATATCACTCATTCACTTATATTATCCCTGTTGGCATGTGAGTTTGCAATTCCCAGTGAACATAATCCTGGGATTTATGTACATGGATCATCTGTCATGCTCTGCTATGAGTTTCTTGCAATACATGTAGTAAGCAGTTCATAATGGTTATAAATGACAATCAAGACATCTAATGCCATGTTTAATTTCATAGCAATTCCAAGGCTCAGTCTCTGAAACTGGTTTAGATTTTATTGGTTCTTTGCCCTATTGTTGCTCTTTCCTTTTTCATCTGTGAAACCCTCATCTTTCCCTCATAGTAGACTCAATGCTACATCCTTCTAGGGGTACTCTCTCCTGTCCCAACGTGCCTGAAGAAGTAGGCTCATCCTGCTCCGACTAATGAAATCCAATCACTCCCTGCAACTCAGCAGCACCCCTTCTCCCACCCCCCGGAAACCTGAGCACCTAACCAGGGCTGGGCACACAGTGGGTCTTCAATACATGTTGAAAGGTTGCATGTCAAAGGGGACTATTTTTTCAGCATCTTTCTTTAAAGTCTGTTGATTGTAAGGCTGTTTGGAGAAGTCTGTTGTTTTTCCTGATTCCTGCATTTTCCCTTGTTTTTCATGGAACAAGTCACACTGATTTCCTGTAATGCTTTGCAAATAAACATCAAGGTCAAGGGCTGGAAGCATTTCTGGAGCTATCGTGGCACCTCTTGATTCCACTGGGCCAAGAAATGCTTTCAACCCCAGAGGGCAGAAGTTTTTCAAAACAGAACTCTTCTAATAAGGGTGTGTGCTTCCTCCATCAACTCTTTCCCCCTCCCGCTTGCATTTTAACTACTTTGGGAAGAATGGAAATTCTGCAAAACCTTGGTATTTTTAAACCACTAAGTGTGCCAGGTGATGGAGCCTGTGGAGATTTCTCAGTGAGAGGTTCCTACTGACAGGAAGGTGGGGAGGTGGTGAAAGAAGCCTTTCTGAAGAGGCAGGGCCAGCGGCAGGGGCCCCCCTTCTGCTCTGCCTCCTGCCCCTCCTCCTCCTCTTACTTGGGGGTGTCTGGAAGTCTGCCTTGTGCTCTTGGGGACTTTGATCCCTGATCTCAGAACTGGGGGACAGCGGTGGGGGCTTGGGGGCCTGTCCAGGCCTTGCACACATCAAGGCTAAAGGAAGTCAACTGGTTCCATTCTTTTTAATATCCCACTTGACACAATAACATTTTTCTCCTCTTCTTGCCCCCACATTTTGTCTTGATTTTTTTTTTTTTCTCTCTTTCTTGTTTTTCTTTCCTTCAACACTTTGTCTGAGGTGGGCTCTGTGCTTGTCAGCGAGGAAGTACAAGGGACAGAGTCAAAAGGGGTCTTGTCTTCAGGACCTCAGGGTCATCTCGAGGGATGCAGTGTCCCTGTTAATGAGACACGTGAGGAGTGAGCATTTGTGGGAGCCCGTGTGCTCCTGGAGATGCTTGGGAGGCCCTGCCCAGGGACCTTGATGTTAGGCCTGGGTTCACAGCCACCTCCAAGCTAGGTTTTCTGTTGTGACTAGAGGGTGGAGAATAAGGGCCTTTTTAGGGAGAGTTTTGCTTCTTTATAATCTTCAGCCAGGCCCCAGTTTGATATGGAAGGTGGCATTTTTTCACTTTTATGCAAAGGGCCTCAACCTGATCTCTGCACCCATACCTTCCTATATAGACTTTATGGAGCTGTCAAGGAAGCCAGGTTGCTATTCTTGCCCCTTCAGACAGTCTACCACAATGCATAGCAAAGCTTTCCATTTCTGGACAAGGGAGAAAATTTACAGTGACCTAGCCACACCGTCCCCGCAGATGTAGCATCCTGACCTAATTACGTAATTCTACATAACTTTGTACATGGCTGGATTCAGTCAGAACCTTTCAAGTGTTGGATGGGAAAAGGGGGGCAAGCGAGAGGACCTTGGGCACCTGAGGGGCTCCTCTCCCGGCAATACCAGTGCTGCCTTTGGAATACCTGTTGTGTTGGTTCCATGTTTCAATGCCCAGAGCTGCTCCTGGACAGACCCTCATCACCTCCTTGGATTATTGCTGTAGCCTCCCACATGTCTCTCAGCCTGTAATTTCTATACATTTCTCTCTCATTAATCATACAAATGCAAATCTGATCCTATTACCTTCCAGATTAAAAATCTCTGATGGCTTCTTCCTCATGTCTCTAAGACAAGGTCCTTGGCAATGTGGACCCACCTCATTTTCCAGGTTCCCTCTTCCGTTCTTCCTTCTTTACCCACCGCATATGCAAGCTTTACTTCACTGAACCTCTTGACATTTCTCCAATATACATCACATTCTTGGTCCCCAATGCTTTAGCTCATTTATCCATTATCTATTCATCCATCCAGTCAACAGATATTTGAATTTTATTCTAAACGTAAAGGTAAAAATTATTACTGTGTTAAGAAGCATTGCACTTGATGCTGGGAATATAGTGTTACCGTCACTATCATCTTAAAAGTTTCCTGTCTCCCAAGAGAGGCAGACAACAGAAGAGTCATCAAATGGATTAAGAATAATAAATTACAGAAGTGGGATGAAAGAAACTGGGAGCTCTGCAAGTGAACAGAACAGCATTTTTTTTCTGGGGGTGGGGGATGGGTGCATTATCTACTTTAGAAAGACTGGTCATAAAGGCTCGTAGAAGATGTGACAAGCTGAGACCTGGAAGAGGAGATAAATCTGGTTTATCATGTATTCTCTAGGCAGAAAGCAGATGCAAAGGCCTTGAAGTGGAGATGTGTTTTGGACATTCAAGGTTCTGCACGAAGAGCAGAGGGTCAGGCCACAGGTGAGCGCAGTGGGTGACAGTCAAGTCATGCAGGACATCTAAAGAGCTTGACTTTTCTTCTAAAATCAAAAGTAATAAGCGGTAATAGGATATGCTTTATATTTCAAAAAGATCTCTCAGGCTGCTGAGAAATGGTTGGAGTAGGAAGATCTAGAGCTGGGAGACACCTGGAAACTTTTACAGGAGTCCTGGGGAGGGATGACAGTGAGTGGACGGCAGTGATAGCAGAGGCCTGTGAGAGAAATAGTCCCCCTGGAAATGCATTGGAAAGTGGTAGTGAAGGACTAGAATTGGGACTTGAGAGAGAGAGAGAAGGGAGAAATTATGAATATCTTCCAAAGATTGACTTGTAACTTGATCAAGTGGGCCGTTTGCTGGGTGAAGACTCAGGAATAAATAGGTTTAAGAGCCTATCAGCATCTTTTTCTTCTTTTATTAAGTTTATGCCAAGGAAATTGGCACCCCCACAGCAAGACTTCTCCTGTCTTCCAGGCACAGCAACTCATTGTTATCCATCCATCACAAATTTAAATTTTTGTGCCCCACCCCTGCAGTCAGATTGTGTGACCCTCAGCACAGTCAGCCTTTTAACACCTGTCTCCTCACTAGATGTCCAGACCCTTGAAGACATCTTAACACCTGGCAGAGCTCCACATTGCCAGTAGGTACACACCAGAGTGAATGGTGCATGGAATCGAGTCGGGGCCGTAAGGATTTCCGGAGTGAGTGAGAGCATGGGCAACTTGGAGAGCAAAGGCTGAGAGCCGGAAAGCACGCTTCACAGATTGGCCACCCCTGCTGGGAGGCGACTGGTCACTGGGGTCTTTCTCACATACCTGGTGGGCACATAGCAATGGCTCTTTATCTTGACTGTTTCTCAGGCCCCACCCCAGACAAATTAAATGAGAATCTCTGGGGTGATGCTCATGCACAAAGAGTTTCAAAAGCAAATCAGGTGACTCAGACGGTGGCCAGTTGGGAACCACTGACATAGGAGTTTAGACCTCACAGGGACCTTCCTTTTTTCTCTTATGGTGCTGCCCAGGGATCACCGGTGAGCCTGGCCGGACAGACAACACAGGGAGGGAAGGTGGAGTGAGGAGTCGGCGGGGGGGCACCAATATGGAAAATATTAGGTAGCTTATCCTTTCACACCTAGTACACTCTCTGAGCCCCATAGGTCTTGGAGCTTTATGTCAAATCAGGATAGAAGATAAGCAGGCTGTGGCCTCCTCCTTCAGCTCACTGGAAGAAATCCATTTTCAGGGTTGTCAGTCTAGCTATTGTCCCAAGCAGCAAACTCTCCCATTCAAACCATCCCACAAAACAAGGGCAGAACCACCACACCCAGTGACTCTAGCCTGTCGTGTTCTCTCCCCCCACTAGCGGGGTTCTCCTGGAAGGGCTTTCCTCTGGCAGAGCATCCGGTTTTCTTCTGTTACAAATAAAAATCCCCAGCACTGTTCTTTCTCCATCGCTCCCTTCTATTGCTTCTGACAGAGTCTGCCAGTTAGCTGAGGTCAGGGTTTCCTTTTTACAAACAACCTGCTTTCAGTCAGCAGGGCCAAAGGTTTCCTAAATTACAAACGCTTTCATTTCTTCTGTCACTAGTTACCCTGTCAGATTGTATAACTGCACAGAATGGAGAGAAATGGAAAGGTTCCGAAAGACACTGAAAGAAAGTGTTTTCACTGACTCTCTATCCTTTTGGATTGTCAAAAAATCTATCATGAGCTGGATGGCTAGGACTATTTCAGCTGAAGCTTTTGTAGCTGAATATATAGTGTGGATAAGTTCCAGAGTCTGCAAGGAAATTTCTTACAATTCTTAAGTCAACACAAAATGCTCATGGCACCATCTCTACATTCTGTTAAGCAAATGGCCGCCTTTATGTCCATTTGAATTGAGAAACACCCAAGTCCTATTCAAATATTTTGAAAAGCAAATTTTCAAAGTTACTATAAAGCATGTGGGTATTTTCTTTGACATCTGCAAATGTTGACTGGAAGACAAGCTTAAACTGACCTCTGGAATGGTGCATAGAACTGGGGTGCTAAGGTTTAAAAAGAGGCATTCAGACATCATTGGAAAATTATACCAGCTATGGACAGAATGCCGAATAGTCCCATGAAAACTGGAAGGGATGCTTTAGCTCACCCTGTTACTTAGTGACAGGACAGGAAGGCAAAGCAAAATATTACTGACCTGAAAGCGCCTAAACTTTTCATGATTCTGAGTTGCAGAGCCGGTGCTTTTGGGGCATGACTCTGCCCGATTTGGCTCTGACCCCTGGGCAAAGCATTCAACCTGAGGTTTGTAACCTATAAAATAGAAAGGGCTCAACTAGACACAACTTAGAGCTAACATTCTAAATCCAGGTTTAGGGTAAAGCATCAGCCACAGTGAAGAATTCTAAGCTGTGTGTGCTAATGCAGGGGCCAAAAGGAAACTTCTGTTCCTAGCCGCCTCTTTCCTTTTTTTCTCATGAAAGGAGAACAGTCACGCTCATGTATAATAAGAGAGCCAAGCCTGACATTATCCTCTGAGGTGAAGCACCTCTAAGCCCGCTTCCTTCTTCTTTTCAACTCCATCCTTGCCTTCCTGCCCAAGCTGGCCACACTCCTTCCCCTTCTAGGCTGCTCTGCTCTTCTTCCCTTGTCCTGACTCACTGCTCAGGCTAGCTCCTCCCATCTTCCCTTCCGGGCTTAGCCAGCAGTTCTTTAGGGAAGCATTTCCTGTCTACCCAGTCCATGCTTCCATCCCTCATCCCATCAGTGCTGCTCATTGAAACCCTTTCTATAATTGTCATTATTTTTGAAGAGTCACCCTCCCAACCCTTGAAGTCAGAGATTGGACTGTCTTTTTTTCAGCTTGTTTTCCAGCTAGCTCAGAATAATCCAGTCCCCTTCTAAATGGTCTATGCTTTCAAGGAGCTGGTTATTTAATTGGCAAGGAGAAAATGTATGTGAAAACTGAGCCAGCATAATTATAGGCAACATTAGAGAACCTGCCAAATAGTGCTCTAAGCATTTCACACTTCTTTTGTCCTCACTATAACCCTCTGAAGTAGATATTATTGGTATCCCCCTTTTACAGATGGATCAACTGTACAAGGCACAGAGAAGTTAAATAACTTGGCCAGCTAGGATGGGAAAGTTGGAATTAGAACCCAGGCAGTCTGACGGTAGAAGCCAGGCTCTAGGCAATTCCATCTCTTTGTGGTGCTGAGAGCCCTTGGCTTGGAGTCATCTTGGATTCCTTGTTCTCACTGTTCACCCCATATCCAAACTATTAGCAAGTCCTGCCATCTCTAGCCCTAAAAGTAAACCCTAGATTTCCATTTCCATCATCCTAACCTATATGTCTGACCATTGCTTACCTAGGCTGCCCTAGGAACTGGTTCCCGCTCCTTCTCTTGGCCCTCTATGGCCCATTCTCTACTTAGCAGCCAGTGATCATATCACAGAGTAAATTGGGTCACATGCCCTGTAAAATCCCCGGTGACCTCCTCTTTCACCTTGAATAGCACCCAAATCCCTTATTGTGAACTCAAGTCCTTCCTGGTCTCACCTCCCACTCCTCTCCTCTCGGCCCCACCGTGGGATCTTCACTCCTAGAACACAGTTACAGTATTTGCCCCTGGGGTCCTTGGCCGGCATGCTTTGTCCTTGATCGTCTTAGCAGGCAGGTCTCAACTCAAACATCTCAGCTCTGTCCTTCCTATCCAAGGTAGCTTATGCCCCATCACTCACCCACATTCCCTATTTTCCATAAAGAACCTTATATTCTGAAAGTATCTTATTCACTGATTGACTGTTTCCACCAACTCCAGGGTAAGTTCCATCCACAGGAGCAGGGCTCCTCATGCCCTCAGCACCCAGGGCAGAGCAGCACAGAATCTTCATCGAACATAATAATATGAATCGTCACGAAAAGCCAAGACAGTAGGTGGGAGAAGTTCAAGTGAGGGTGCTGTGTGCCATGGTGGAAAAGAAGGCTCTGCAGAGGAGGAGGGCCAGAAGCTGGATAAAAGTTGGATGGGTTAAGGGGAGAGGAGGTCACTGATGGCAGTGGGAGTGCCCTGAGCAACGATGGGGCAGAGCTGCTTAAGGGTGCTTGGACTACTCAGGAACCCAGTTACTGTGGACTGACAGGTCCTAAGAGTAAGATGTTGGGAAGGTGGGTGAAGACTGTATTTGGAGTCTCTGGAATGCAAGGCTGAGGAATCTGGGCACTAACCTATGGTCAATGGGGAGCATGTGATGCATTTTGAGCAAAGGTTGTCATGTCAAATGTGGTGCTTTAGAAAATTCATCCTTTAAGGGTATCCCTCCCAATACCCCATTTTGCCTAATATTCATATTTTATTCACCTGTGACCTAAAAACCCTCCATTTCTCACCTCTGTCTCTCCCTAAAGACTTTTTCTGAAACTCTTTCATTCTCAGAGTGTCTGACATTGCTCAGAGACTTCACCACTCAAGCCATTTGGCCCAGTGTGTGCACATGAAAAATGAACATCATGGGCCTTATCATGAGTTAGACAGTTGCACGTTTGAGCTTCATGTGTTTTGTACGTGTGGATGCTGTGTTTCTACGATTCAATTCCCAAAAGGAAAGAAGTTGTTCTGTTTTATGGCTCTGTCAGTGATTAACGTGTCCAAATCTTAGAGGTATATATTGTGGGCGTTCTTTATAGCTGAAACTGCTTTTATTGCTGTCCTTTAGGTATCTTAGTGGCTAAATCTATGCTCTGTAGTCTAAGATACGTTACACTGAATTCTGTTCGATAGTAGATAAATACGGGCGAGGCTACAGTTTATATTGTTTTGGGGGTATAAAGAGCTTTTCCACTCATCTGTTCTTACAGTGATCAAAGAAACAGCTGTTATCCTTTTAGTTTAGTTCCCTAGGGGACTGATAAAGCCATCACTGCAACTGCTTCACACAACTTCCTTTTGTTAGACTATGAACATTCTAATGCAACTGAGATCCTGCCATTTTATATAACCAAAGGAAAAAGAAAAAAATGCTGACATTCAAGGTGCTTACAGTACTTCCCAAATCAATTTTATTAATTTAAACACAAAATTAATGAAGAAAAATTCTGTACACAATTGTGGACACAATACACCTTTATACAGTAAGGCCAAGAGAAACTTTGTTTTTTTCAGTCTGCAGAGTACAAAAACATAAAAAGAAAAGGTGAAAAAACTGTCAACTTCTGTTTGCTTGAAGCAAAAAGGAGGAAAAAGCTAATTCAACTGTTAAACAATTTAGAGAATTCACAAATGACTATTTCTAGCAGCAACATGAAACCTCAGAAAAGAAAAGAGTAGCTCTTTGGCTACTCCCGGTAGTTGGGTCAAAGCTGGTGTATTTTTCTATATAATATTAAAGAAAAATTCATCTAGAGTGTAATTTAGTGACAACGGAAGGTTTTAGGTAAGAGAAACTAGTGCTTGGACAACCTGATTACTTTTTGGAGAAATTTTCTCATGGTATGACAAAGATGACAATTTCTATTTCCCACACTTATGCTTCTCATGCAATACATAATGTAAGCAGAGAGGAAGATTATTTCCTTGGTGATGATGCCTATGCCAAGTCCACTGCCGGCAATGAACTTTCCTCAGAGAGACAGACAGAGACAAGAGAGAGAGCATGTATGACTGTAGGAGCGTAATGCAAATTTTTGCTGATTTCCAGATTTTTGGTAGTTTCCTTTTTTATCTAAAATAATGCAGACTATAATAGTTCTGAGCACATGAAAACTTTGCTAGTTTCCCATTCATGAACCATTTTATTAATAAAATATATCTGTCATCTACATTCTTTCTGTGGGCAGAAGCATTTGAATAATCATTTTTTTCCCAACTAGATACATATAATACATTAGTGTTGAAATGAAAAAGTGAGGTGGCAAGCGGACTTTTTTTCCCAAATTATTTAAAAAAAAACTGCTGTTTATTTTACCCAGGCCCTAAGAGCATTAAAAAAAAATTTAGAACTGAAGGGGGAAAAAAATTGGAAAAACAATCCTATTGACATGTGACGTCCATGCTTTTGGTCTTGACAACATTATCTAAAAAAAAAAAAAAAATTCCATTATCTACATATTTATACCCAATACTTGGACAAGGCTGTACACAAGTTTGTGCACATGTTGCCTCATACTTCACGATCAAGGCATTTCTACCTTTGAATATCATTTCCCTAAACAATATGTAAAAGAATCATCCATTATTACAAATTTACACCAAAAATTCTTTCTGTACATGATTGTCTCAGTGATGTACATATATGTTTAAATTAGACATATTTTAAACTACTTTGCAATGTGCTAAAATTAAAAGTACTTGCTGTGTCATGAGGCAAAGGCCTTTAATCACTTATTTCTTATGCCATTTTCAATTATTTGATGTCAAAAAGTCTGTTCGGGTGAATTGTAGGGTATGTGAATTATACCTCGATAAAGCTGTTTTTTTAAAAAAAAAAAGTCTGTTCATAAATAAGTAGAGATGTACAGATTACCCTGGGTATGAGACACCAAAAAGTAAACCTTCTTTACAAGAGAATTACTCCACTGGTATTCAGGAAACATATTTCAGTCTTTGTTGTGCAATCAAGTTTGCTGTACTGAAGAAGCTGTTTATCTCACATTGAAGATGCTAAAACCATAAGCGTTTGCAGGTCCTTTCTTCACAGGTTTGAACCATGTAGTTAATGTGGCAAAGACACATTACACTGTGTTAGAACATTCTCATGGCTTATTTTCGTTGGATTCACAGTACTAGAGTCAACAGCCGTTCTGAAGAAGTAGATGTGGTCTCCCGTTTACCACAAGGGCAGAGGTCAAGCCCGACAGCAGCTGTGCGGCAATATGTTGAAATCGCCACGTTCTGTAGTTCAGCGCTGACACGAGACTCAGGCCTGCTGGATTTGTCCCCGGTCACAGGGCAGTTGTGGGTTTTCAAAGTGCTTTGCGGCTGTCACAGGTACTCCAGTTCCAAGGCATGGTGTAGGGCCATGAGGTCGGAGTGGCTGGAGATCCTCCAGAAGGGCATGGCGTGCTGTGAAGGGCAGACACGGTGAGCACCCGGCACAAGCCCTTCAACCCCCTTCTGAAAATCCACTACAACATGTCTATCCCCTTTTTGTCAATATTTTGAAAACTGCCGGCTAACATCTTAACATCACATCTGTTTTAAACAAAAGCTCAAACTTAATCCTCCCCTAAGAATACTGGACTGAATTTTAAAATGTAATCTGGAATCTGTTTTAAAAGAGGTGATGGATTCATGAATGCTGATTCCAAGTTTTAAACAAAACATAGCTATGCATGTAACTGTCGAAAACAAAATGTTTTGCCTTTCAAAGCATGTATTTTTTAAGAGATAGTTTTCCTTAGTTGGTAGTACTTTACAAAACAATCTTGCTCATATGTGAGGCTACTTTGCTTCAATTATTTCTATCAGTTATTCTTTGCATTGACCTTCATATGGCTTTACCATATGGGAAATTTTGAAATGAAAGTCTAAGGTTGGTGATTTTTAAAATTCCACCAATCTAAAAATCTAGAGTTTAAATGATGGTAATGTTTGTGAAACACCTGAATAAACCAGAGACAGGGAAAACACAAGGAAAAAAAAAAAGAAGGTACCTTATCCATGAAGGGTAAAATCATGCTTATAATGTTTCATTACTCAAAAGCACTATAGTAAGTACTTATGTATCAGCAAAATCTTGTCCTTAAACGAGAGAGATAACCATCACCTTTCAGAGGACAAGATTCTATTTATCCCACAGAAAAACATGTTTTTACACACGAAAAAAAATGTGGAAGCCAGAGTATAATTGCAATTAAATTTTGAGAAAATTTCAGTCAATAGGAGAAGAGAATGTGGAATGGAAGCAGCAAATAGTACAACTGAGGGATTTTGGATATGGATTATCTGTAGCTAAGTATGAAAGCTAAGATTTAGTTCATATGGTTGCTGTATACTGGGAATGAAAACTATTAAATTCTTAGGTATCTGCTAAAATCATATCCCACATGCCAATATCAAATGTAGACATCATTGGACACTATGCTATTTTGGAATATCTGTATATTTTTGTTATCCTCCAAGAACAGAACAGTCCAAAAATGAGTGTTGAAGCTTTCTTTGCAAATTTTTAGGAGGATGATCCACCACACAACCATAGACTAGAAGATGTACTAATCTGCTTTCATTCATTTTTTTTGTTCTTAGTTTCCAGGCATACTGAGCTAGTATAGAAGACTTAGATCCCTGGTTCACTCTCTCACAATCTGTGGGAGAACAGCAGAAATATACAAAAACAGGAGGAGGAAATTACCTTTGCCTGAGGCACTGAGGAAACACCCAGAAGAAGACGTACAGTTGAGCTAAGTATGGGCAGGGGATAAAGGAGAGGTGCACTGTGGGATTACTGGCTGTGTGTGAGACACACATGGTTGATGACAGCTGGCTGCTGCAGGTGCTAATAATTCCTGTTCAGGAGTTTATTAATAATGGAGTTATGATTTCTTGAGTATTGTGCTACGTACACAGATGCTTTTATTTAAGCCTCACTATAATCTCAGAGATAGGAACTATGATTTCTAGTTTACTGATGGGAAAAAAACAAGGAGCAGAGAGGTTTCAATAACAGCTGGCAAGACGTGGAGCCTAGATTCACACCAGGTCTGGTTGAAGCATGAAACTCATATGCTTACCTACTCCACTGTAATACCCCTAATTGTTCTCTGTGGCCTTTTTAGTTGGCAGTGCAAATTATTAGCACCATAGCACAGGTTAAAAGAAAAACAAAGTAACACAATCCCATCTATTCTCTGCTGGGTAGGAGACACCAAAAAATTTGAGGGGCTATGATTAATAGATGTGGGTTTGACAAGTGTCTGATCAGTTACAACACAGAAAGCTTTTTTTTTTTTTTTTTAAGGAGGTACCAGGGATTGAACCCAGGACCTCATACATGGGAAGCAGTGACCACTGAGCTACATCCGCTTTTCTTATTAGAACAGAAATTCATGCATATTGTAAAATATGGACCTCTATAAATACAAAACATTTCTAATCCTACTACACAAACATAACTTACCATAAACATTTTTCTCTATTTTTATATATGTACACACATGCATTTGAAACTATGTGGATATACAGTATATATAATTCTGTATCCTGCTCACTTTCTTTTTAATCTTGAGTCCATTTTGGTCACATTATTTTGTATACAACCATTCATTCACTAATATTGCAAAGTTATCAAGTATTCAACTGAACATAGTATTCTTACTTAACCATATCCTGGGTATTTATTTTTATATCCTTTTTTATTTCTAATTAGCTTGTGTTTTTCTTATTTTTTTAATGAGATTTGCCAGAGATTCACAGCTCCTCCTCAAACCTTCTTCCCCTCAACAACTGAATAAAGGACAGTAGTTCTACTGAAGTTGGGTACCATTATTTCAGGATGTAACAAAGGATACTGAAGATTCTTTGGATAGCCACCCAGATACACTTAGGACAACTATTTTCATAAATAAATATTTCATAAATAAATATAAAATTACTTGTGAGAGGTGGGATGATTTTTCTCAGAGTAGGTTCATTCAAATTCTTTTGCATGATGATTATCTGAAGTTAGATATGTCTCCTACAGGCAAGTCTATACAAATACAACCATTAGCAATACAAATTTGAAAACCATGGGTGCATTCAGAAACATGAATTGAAGGATGCACTGAGTGGGAGAGAAACTGAAAAGGGAACCGAACAAAAATCCAGCTGATAGTTGAGTACATAGTTAAGGTGTAATGCGAGCATTTAGTTTGATAGTAAACAAAGATCCTATGCAATGGTTGGATGTCTCATCTTTACAAGTGTAGGGGTTGATGCCAGATCAGAGCACATTTTATTAGAGCTGTTTTACTTTTAAACCATACAAAGAGCCCCAAATTGGCCTGTTTACTGGCACTGAAATACTAATGGTTTTAGTCTTCTAATAAAAGCCACATGGTTAAGCAGCACCTTGGGGCTTTCAAATGATGAAATATGCCTGTGGTATATTAGGAACACATCACAGTGAAATGGTGGCGAGGTCACTGATTTGAGCAAAAGTGCCAAAGATTCTGCAATGAGAGCTGGCAGGTCTTAGACAGAAGGAACC
>JAQZBX010004280.1:0-61066 GCA_029593785.1 Cabassous unicinctus | reverse complement strand
GAGCTTTCTCTCATTCCTCATGACCAAGGTCCTCTGTGTGCTTACTCCCCTGGGCTCCAGCATTAACACTCAGCATCAGAACTCCAACATCAAAACTCCAACTCAAAAATTTCAACTCTGTCCCTTGCCATGTCTTTTATCTTTGAGACTCTACCCACCAAGAGGTGGGGCTCAATGCCCTACTGACATGGCCCAATCAAATCCCTAATCATAACTTAATCATGCCCAGATGAACAGACCAGTTTACAAGCATAATCCAATATCTGCTTTTGGAATTCATAGCTATACCAAACTGCCAAACTGCTACATAGATCAACATTTATTATAAATATTTAATAATAAAATCATGGTTTCCTGAAAATATTGTGTGATAAAAATTATGTAAACACATAAATATACATATAAATAAGCATTATATGTATAAAGGAAAATAATTGGATGAAAATACATCTAAAGATTTACAACACTTATCAATGATTTTCATCTCTTTGAATTTTGCTGCATTCAATTTTTTGTGTAATGTACAGTTTACTCCCTATTCTAGTGTCACACTTTTAAATGTAAAAATATTTCATGGTGAAAAATGTGCTATTCCATCCTTGGTGGTTAATTTTCTGAACTTTCAGGTACAGAAAAATTATTGCTTTAGAAATACCTTCTCTTTTACCCCATCATCAATTGAAGTATCAAAAAAGAATACCAAAAAATCATGTTCAACATTATGTGGCTTCTATGAGATAGGGAACTATCTGGCACAAACTTAACATGGATACATTAGTCCATGGAACATGCCAAGGAATTTTCTTCCTAAATCAGTCCCAGGGATGATGGAATGGTACCTTAGCAGCTATCCTCAGTATTAGAGGTGTCTTGGCAATGTCAGGGTGAATGGCAAGGAATTCTCTTCCTCTGTGTTCACTTTAGCTTTCTGGTATATTTGTGAGACATAATTTCCAGGTGAACTTCCATTTGATCAGGATCTGATCCAAAATTTTAGGTTGATTTATTTTATCTCTGAACAAAACAAAAATGCATGCAGGAAAAATTAAACATAAGTTATTTCAAATGAAGCAGATACTAGATTATGGACCTAGATAATCTCCTAAATGGTTTATGTAATTTTTTTGCGAAAAAAACTATAAAGATTAACAAATTTCCCGGTAGATAATGGTGAATGATGGCATTAAAAGTATTGCTCTCAAAGTTAGACAGTTTTAGTTTATCTCAAAAGATTTTCAGAAGAACAATATATATCATTTAGGACTTTACAATGAGAGGATTGTAGAAAGGCAAACAGAATTGATTGAATCAGCAATTTACATATAATTAAAAATATGATTTTGGATTAGATTTATAAAATCACTTAAAAATCTATTTCCTAAAAATTAAGAGTAATATGTTGTCTATGATATTAATATTCCCAAGTGGTCTAAATTTTAATTTCTGATCTGGCATTTTTAAATTTTTAGTAGATAATATTGTATATAAAAGCACAGTAAATGATGCATTAAATTTTTATTATTGCTTATTATATATCTAGCACTTTTTTCTATTTTTCTGAAATTATATATAAGTAGGACAATAGTGCTAAAAGCATGATTTCGGACCCAGCCAATCTTGGTAGAATGAGAAGGCCAACTGTTAATGGCATGACACTGTATTTTACTTAATTTTCTGTGCTCTTTTTCTCATCTAAAAAAATGTGCACAAGAGCAATAAGTACGATAAATGTTTTCATCAGTATAAATGTACTAACAAAGGGAATTATTTATAATAGTGCCAAGTTCATTCAAATTATGCAATATATTTGGGTTTCTATTATACAATATTCAAATGATGATTAGTATATATATATATATATATATATATATATATTTGCAAAGATTTGTTTCAGTCATATTTGGTGAGCTGCTTTTTAAAATGAATTGCTAGATTCACTAAACTAACTTATTTATAAATTCCAAATAATGCATATGAACAAAAACAGTTTTGAAGTCATTTATGCTAGTATCACCTTTGATTTTACACCACTTTGAGTTGAATATTATGGGAATTAGGAATAACCCAATGTGTCTGACATCATCCTTATGGGATTGAAAGACTGAAGAGATCTGGGGGAGTCCTCTTTCTGTCATTTCTCCTGATATACCTGATTACTCTCTCTGGGAATGAAGGCATCATATTGATATTTGCCTGGGTTTCTAGCTACACACTCCCATGTACTTTTTCCTGAGTCGCCTGCCATTCCTTTACCTCAGTTACTCAATGGTCATCACACCTAAGACCTAAGAGCACTTACTGACCTCCATCAAGTTTATATGTTTCATGAGGTGCTTCACACAGATGTGTTTATTTCTTGGCTGTCACTGAATTTTTCCTCCTCTCTTCAATGACCTATGACAGCTATATAGATATCTGCAATCCTCTTCACTACCCAGTGCTTGTGTCCAAGGGACTGTGCCACACCCTCATCACTGGGTCCTACATGACTGGCTTTATTGACTCCTTAGTCAATGTTCTCTGTATGAACAGCTTGCATTTCTGTAAATGTAACATAATCTGTCATTTTTTCTGTGACTTAACCCCAATTTTAGCTCAGTCCTACACTGATACTAGTGACACTGAAATCATGATGATCCTTCCCACTGGCTCAAAAGTAATGGTTTCCATTATCACAATCTCTGTGTCCTACAGATCATTGAAAATTAACTCTAATTCAGGAAAGCACAAAGGCTTCTACACTTGTGCCTCTCACCTCCTGGGAGTCATCGTTTTTTATGGCAGCAATATTTTCATTTATTTAAAACCAAAGAAGTCCAACTCCTTGGGAATGGTTCAAGTGGCCTCAGTGTTTTATGATAATCCACTCGTTTAAAGACTTAGGAACATAGAGGTGAAAAGTGCTCTCGTTAGAGTCATACTGAAGAGAGAGGGCTCCAGGAAATGCAAATGTCCATGATGCTCAATATCTGAGCTTATCTTTTCTTTCTTTCCTATTGGTTATTTATTTGGTCTCTGTTTAAATACAGTAGTATCCTTTAATTAGTTCACATTTCTGTTGAATCATCTATTCAACCACACTTGCTGTGGAAACTTTCCCAAGAATATGTTTCTAGAAATTAACACATTAATTGGGAGCCAAAAAATGTGTGCTAAACCTGTGGTTTTAATATATGGTTTTCTAAATAAATCTGTTTGTAAATAGCTTTATGAATATTTTTAAATCTATAGATATCATAAAGGATAAATCAGATGTTGGATTTAAAAATTTTACCCAGTACTACTAAATTTTGGCCACTATCATCAGAATACTTACTTTCTTGCAAAATTTTGAATTTCCAATGCCTTTTATAATAATAATATTAACTAGTCTTTTATAAATACTTTTGGCTCATCTTATTCATAAACAAGTAAACAAATTAAAAGGAAACAGAATGCAAATATTCTTGCTGTCCTGATTTTGTGATAATCAGGGTAGGCTAAACATTCGCTGTATTAGAAACCATGCATGTGTCCCCAGAGCTAGTTTTTCTCCCTAGGTCTGGTTTTTAGAATGCTGGTGATAAACTAAGCCTGGTTTATTATATGACCATCCTGTATGGGAAAAGACTGTAACTTTGGGTATCTTTGGTTAACCTTAAGAAATATAACAGGGGGATGGATGTGGCTTGGGTGGTTGGGCATCCGTCTCCCATATGGAGGGAACTGTGTTCGATCCTCAGGACCTCCCAGTAAAAATTTAAAAAAAAGAAAAATATAGAAGGCATGTGGGCCACCAGGCCCCTTGTGCAGTGCGCTGTCAGGCCCCATGTATGGGTGTGTGGCTGGCCCCACGATCCACACAGCAAGATGATGACAATAAGAGAGTGACACAAGTGAAAGCCAAGATGAGACACACGAAAAAAACAGGAACTAAAGTGACGTAGGCAGTATGACACCTCTCTCCCACATTGGAGTTTCCAAGGATCGAATCCCAGTGAAGACAGGAGGAGAAGATTGAGAAGAAAGGGCAAGAAACAGACACAGAGTCACCCAGTGAGGGGACACAGAAACAGAAAAAATGGGAGGGGTGGTTAAAAATGGATAAAAGTAAATAAGTCCTTTAAAAAAATGTATAGAGGAGGAAGATATGACTCTGCTTGTCTGGTATGCAAGACACAACCGGCACAAGGGTCAACAGAAACTGTCCTTGCGGCTTGGATGCTCTTACCCCACGCATTGCTGGGGCTGGGGGCTGCTCCCCAAGCAGGTGAATCCCGGGGCCTCCAGGTGCTTGAACAGTTGAAGTAGAGTTGCTGCAGTTAAAACTTCTGAATTTTTCCAACTGACAGCAAGTGGGTTTTTTGTGACCATATTAAAAAAATAACCAGAGAGATTTCTAGAAACCATTTTTATGACGTCAACCCAGGTTAGGATTTAGAACCATGTTTATATCAATAGACTAGTTACACTTGTTTCCTTTGCTGTTCTTGTTTTTAAAACAAATAAAAAAATTCTTTTAAATTTCTGCATAATAGAATAAGGCAAAACCCAAAGCTTTGTACATTATTATTATTCATTATTATTCATTTCTCTATATACCAAGTACCGAGGTCGCTGGGGGCCTGAGTGGAGCCTCACAGTGCGCTGGACAAAGTGACCGTTTTTTTCTCCATAAATAAGACAAACCCTGGGGCTTTTTGAGAGGGATCTGAGGCTTTCAACTGCAAATTCAACTAAAACCAAAAAGCAAAAGCTTTTTCTTTTGGGGGGGGGGGGTTGTTTCTTTAAAATATCTAAAGATCACAGAATTTAAAAAATTACAAATCTATTAATAATACATATCACCTTTGGGAAAATAATGTACAAACTTGATACTTTTTTCCCCAACCACCTGTTCTCTGGCTCAGAAAACAACAGATTGCCTCAGGAAGTGCGCTTAGGTTTTGCTAACTTATATTACAAAAGCTTACACCAGGGCTTCTGTGAGAGGGTCTGTAAAGGGCTTCAAGCCCTCTCCCGAGATCCAGGATCTACCGCCTGGTCTGTGGGGCGTAGTCCTGCGACGGGGCGGCGTTGGGGACCCAACCGCGGTCACCAGATAGGGCGGCGGGCTGAGCGTGGCAGGTCTGGGCGTGGTCCTGACCAGCAGCCCCCAGGGGCAGCGCGCAGGCTGCCGGCCAAGGCGGGGGAAGGGCGGGTCGCCTGGCGCGCTACAGTTTGTCGCCACGCGATTCCCGCTGGCGCTGGAGGCTGCGGTCGAGCGGCTAGCGGTCAAGGAAGGCCCGCTCGGGCTGCTCACTTGGGGCTTCAGGGGGCGCGGCGTGGCGGCACGGCGGGGCGGAACGGCGGGGCGGAACGGCCGGGCGGCTCCGGTACGCGGGAGCGGAGCGATGGGGCTCCCACGGGAAGCCCGGTGAGCTGGGAATCGGGGTCCTCCCCACGCTGCTCTTGACCTTCACGGCTCCCTGGAGCCGCCGGCGCGTGGGCTCGCGGCCCAGCAGGCATGGTTAGTAACCCCCGCGCCGCGTTGGAACCGTCCTACTGCGGCCGCCGTCCCCGGACTCCTTGACCGGGGAGCGGCTCTCCTTGACGCGAGGCTCGGCGGCTGGCGGCTCGGTGTGGCCGGCGAGGAGCAGGAGGCTGCTGACCCGGTGTCCCACGGAGGGGGCGGACTCAGGAGAGGCCTGGCTCAGTAGGCATGGCTTCTCCAGGACGTCCCACTCTCGCTTCTCCTTGCTCTTGTCTGGTTTCCAGTCGTGGTTAGTCAGAGAAGGGACGTGTTCCGCGTCCACAGGCTTGGGCCAAGGCTGTGGCAGGGAAGGAGAGTGGAGCCCGGTGGAGCGGTTCCAGGCCTCCTGGGGGGTGGGCAGGCCGTCCAGGGAGGCCGCTTCCTTGTGGGTGAAGATGCTGCCCCCCCCAGGGTCTGCGCGTCGCTGCCCAGACCTCCAAAGGCGTTGCTCTCCAGGTTCCCGAGGCCCCCAAAGGTGCTCGACCTGTCCAAAGGGTCTGCCAGGTCTCCAGTGGGTAGGAAGTTGCTGGGATGGGCCGAGGGTCCGAATGGGTGGGTGACAGGATGGGTGACACCTGTGCTGGGGAAGAGGGGTCAGGCGAGATCTTGCGGGCAGGGGAATCCAACAAATACGCTGGGATGGGGGACCTGGTTGAACAGGTCCAGGTTTGGGCCCTCCTCCAGCTTGTGGTGGTCTGGCTGCAACTGCCTGACCTTCTGCTGGTGGTGGTGGAGCTGCCAAGCTATCTGCACATGGACAGCACACCACTTCCCTGCTTTCCTGGCTGACATCTGGTAAGGGTCTGGCATCCCAGGAGCTTTCTGCAGAAGAGTGTGAAGGGCACTGGGCCAGCCTTCATGTCGATGGGTTTTGACATCTTGAGCTGGAACATGCCCTGCAGGGACCCGAAGGGACCTGGGTGTGGGAGCAGACCTGCCATCCCTGGGATGGCGGGAGGGTAGGACAGGAAGAAGTTGGAATGTTGGAAGTAGGGGCTGTACAGCTTGGGAGCTACTTGTCAAACAGCCAGGGTGAAGCAGGCGGTGCAAGCGGCATTGAGGACAGCCCAGTGGAGAAGGGGGCGAGTGTGTGACGGTGCGCGTGGAACTTCGGCAGCAGAGGAGGCCACTCCATGCTCTGGACCAGAAAACGCCTGTTCAGCTCTTGCCTGAGCAGCTAGTGATCAGTCAGAATCACCATGGGGGGCTGGCAATAAGTGACTGGTTGGTGGAATGACACCAACAGGCTGGCATCAACTGGGTGTCCAGGGAAGGGCAAGTTGTTGCCGGGGAGCACTGGGCAGGGAGCAGTGCGGGGGGTGGGGTGGGGGGGCGAACATGGCCTAAGCCTGGTGCTGGTGCTGGGCCTGGAACCACACTGCAAAGTGCGAGGTAGAGAGGCTGGTGTCGGGCAGGGCAGCATGGACAGAACCTATGAGGTGACAGGGCCGTGTGCTTCCAGAGGCTGAGACTGGCGCTGCACATGAGTTGAGAGCTGGACCCAGGGCTCGGGGAGAACAGGCAGAGGCTGTGGGGTGGCTCAGGGCATGGTGGAGGAGTCCTTCTTCACCAGGGGCCTGACCCTGGCTTCTGGCAGTGGGGGGACGAGGAGGGTGCAGCAGCAGGGGTGGTGGTGGCCATGGTGGGGAGGCCGGCAGGAAGGTCACCTCGGTGCTTAGCTCGCAGCTCCGCTCCAGTCTCAAGACCTTGGGTGCCATTGTGGCCTCGCCTCCCACCTCATGCTCAGCACAGTGTTGTGGTCAGCAGAAAGTAACCCAAATGGCACTCTTGGGAGTACGGATGAACAAGGTTTTATTATGTGTGGGCCCAGAGGAGAGAGAACTCTCCAAAAAAATCTGAGCCCTGTTTTCAGATTTTCATAAGTTTATACAGGTATACTAAACAAGCAAATTCCTGAGCAAGGGGGCAGGCAGGATTACAAAGGCAGAGAAGCAAGGTTAGCTTATCTTTCTAAAAGCAGAAGGCCATTAGGGAAGAAAGGAGAGATTATCTGTTTAGAGTAGTAAATTTTAATTCAAAGGGGCAGCCTAGAGTGCTTATCTTCCTGACATGGATTCCATGGAGAAAAGGGGAGGAAGGAGGGGAGAGAAGGACCAGGGACCAAGGGGAGTTTATTTTCCTAAAGCTGTGGGTTTCTACCAAGGGGTTGTTTAGGGTCCCAGCACTTCCCGTATCAACAGGACCTTTAGCGGCTGCCGGGGCAAATAGCTTCTGGGAGTCCACAGAGGCCGCACAGGCCCTGAGTACACCGGGTTCCACAGGTGACCACCACTAATCCCGGATAGCATGGACATGAGCAGCACAGCACGGGGCACCAGTGGACTCAGGACACTCAGAACCACCTGGGGGCCGCTCCTCCCCAACACAGGCTCCTGGGCAGTGCCCACCATGGGGGCTCTGGGCCCACCCATCTCCCCAGGCCGCTTTTGGGGGTGAGTCTATAAGTCATAAATAAAGAATATCCTATCCTTTTGTATTTTAGAAAGTGTGTATGTTGTTATTAAATAAATGTAATATAAACTTTGGAAAATATGAAAACATTATACCATTTGCAGGTACCTGTTATCCCTATGTATTTCATTGCATATCATATTTTGTCAGATTTGTTCTGAGGTAATTTTTAAGACCAATTTTATTCATGGTGGTATGTCAAAATTATATGTATTGTAAAAGTTGGACTCTTAAATAATGTTAAATACAAGTCTGGAATAGAGCATTACAAAATATGGACATTGGTTTTTATTTGCAAATGATTGATATTATATAATAATGGTGAGAATGGGTTATATTTACTGAATACCTACTGAATGCTAGAAAATAGTCAAAGGACTTTAGATATATAATTAACATAGATCACCTTCTCAAGATAACTGTCAGGTTCTTGAAAAATCTTCTACTTGTTCAGGAAAATGGAAAGCTATCCTCCTACATGTTCAGGAAAGTCTTAAGAATAACCCTCTAATTTTCACTTATGTCACACACTCACAACCAGTCCATCACCATATCATATTGCCTCTGTACAGAATATATTTGGAGTGTGACTATTTCTCAACACCTCCTCTGCTACCACCCTTGCCAAAACACCCATCATCTCCATCTTTACATCACAGTTGAAACCTTCTAGATTGCCTCCCTGTTTTCTGCCTTATCCCTCCTAAGTCTAATCTGAATGTATGGCTAGACTATTACTCTTAAATGTAATTTGGATATTGTCACTTTGCTTCATAAAACCTACATGACTTCCAAAGTAGGTAAAAATCAAAACATAAGAGCCTCCAAGGCCAACAAGATCTTGCCTCTCCTCCTTAATTTTCTGAATGCAGCCTTCATCTTTGTGTCTGTCATGCTTTCTTTCGTGTGGCCACACTGACCTCCTCACACCTCTCCTTCCCTGTACTCGTTAGTCCTGATGATGCCTGGACTTCTTACACTTTTTAATCTTCCTGAAATTTGTTTTGCCCAGATAACTGGATCTTTTCTCATTCTCTTCCTCAATAAGACCTTGCCTCACCACACTATTTAAAATCATATTTGACTCATCCCTCATCCTTGCTGAAATTGTTTTTCATAACAGTAAACATTATTTTATATATTTGGCTTATGCCTTTTGTTTCCTGTCTGTTTTCATCCACTATGAATTCTCTGAGAACAAGATCATTGCCAATTAGGATCATTCCTGTATCCCCATGACCTAGAAGCATGCCCCAATAAATATACTTGTATGGCTGAACTTTACAGAAGATAGTACTGGGTCACAAAGAGATGAAGAACTTGATTGTGGCTACTCAATAGGTTAAAGGATAAGCTCACATTTGGACACAGATAGACTTGACTGTAGAGTTCATGTTCTTCATCACCATTCTATGGTGTGACTCTTTTTCTACAAAAGTATACTACTCTTGTCAACATTGAAATATAATCCGTTTATTATATTTTTCAAAAAATTAACAAAAATAATCGTGTTTATTACAAGTGTATATTACTGGCAGACATTCTATAGAGATGCTGACAGAAGACAGTGTGATGTTGGAAATACCAGCTAAATCTTGTATCATTCTATTTGCAGAAAAAAAAAAGAACCTTGTAAAGGAAAGAAAGATATGTCAAGTGATTTGATATGGATAGGGACAGAGAGTTTATTAGGTACAGGCTGTCCTGGTGTAAGAAGGGGTTTCAGCATTGCTATGAAGGCAGTGGCCACCAGAGATTCTGAGGGGAGGGAGAGGGAAGAATAGGTGACCCATGCAGCAGTTTGGGGACATTTGAATTGTTCTGCATGATATTGCAAATATGGATATAGGCTGGAGCCATCTGGGAATTTGATGTAATTATGAATTCCAAAAATATAATTGGATCATGTTTGTAAACTGATCTGTTAATCTGGCCATGATTAAGTTATGATTAGAGCATTGACTGGGCCACATCAGTAGGGCATTTAGCCCCACCCCTTGGTAGGGGGGAAGCAAATATAAAAGGCATGGCAAGAACAGAGTTGAAGCAGTTTTTGAGAAGCAGTTTTGATGTTGGAGAAAAGGCCCCAAAAGAAGAGAAGTGAGCCATTCACCTGATAGTCTACAGCTGACCTTGTGGAGGAATCAGAAGAGCTAAGCCCAGAGAGAAATGCAGCCCCAGGAAGAGAAGAACCCAAGTAGCCTGAACCCTGGCAAACGTCGGCAGCTTTCTTGCTCCAACACGTGGCAATGAACTTTGGTGAGAAGAAACTTAACGCTTTATGGCCTGGTATCTGTGGACTTCTACCCCAAATAAATACCCTTGAAAAAGACCAACCCATTTTTGGTATTTCACATTAGCACCCCTTTGGCTGAATAATACAGAACTTGGTGCTGAGGAGTGGGGAAGTGCTTTTGTAATTACCAAAATGTTGGAAAGGTTTTATAAATGGGTAAGGAGTATTTTTTTGAGGAATTGTGAAATGCTTGATGGAAAAGGCCTAGATCGCTTTGAAGAAACTGTTGATAATAATATGGATGCTAAAGAGACTTTCTATGATGCCATAGAAGTAAATGATGAAACTATTATTGGAAACTGGAGGAAAGGTGATCCATGTTTTAAAGTTGTGGAGAACTTAGCAAGATTAACTCCTGGTGTTATATGGAAGACAGAGTTTGAAAATGGCGAACTGGAGTATTTAGTTGAAGAGCTTTCCAAGATAAACTCAGAGAATGTGGCTTGGCTTCTCCTTGCAGCTTATAGCAAGTACTAGATCAGTGAAATGCACTAAGGACTGAACTTTTGGGCACAAAGGAAACAAACTGATTCTGGAACTTCCAAGTTTCTGGAAATCAAATTCCCAGATGAAAATGCCCTATTTGAAGACTTTACTAAACTTGGAATTCGTAACTCAGAATTGAAGATGCAGTTTTCTCGGAAAGACTTGTGGAAAGTCTTACTGTCTGATGGCTTGGACCCCTGCTCCCTGCAAGCTAAACCAACAAAGTTTTTGAGAGAGCTGTATGAACAAAACCACTGTCAGCTTGGACAAAAGAGAACACGAAAAGGAGAGATTGAAGGAGAATCAACTTTAAGAAGAAAACTGTGGAAGCAGAGATCTGGACTTAAGACATCTTCTTGGGCCAAGAGAGGAGCCCCACCCATGAGTACAGAGAGGGTGAGTTTGTTCCTGCAGTTGAAGAGGGTGGATTTTCCTACCCAATGTTCTGAGAAAGTTTTGATGCCCCACGGTACAGAGATGGTGAGTTTTCCCCAGCAGTTGAAGAGGTTCCATGTCCCCACCCCATGTTCTGGGAGAGTTTTGCCACCCCAGGTTTCAGAGAGGGTGGAGCACATTCCTCAAAGATTAGGGCAGTTAAGGTCAACACCCCATAGGTCTGAGAGGTATCCTGTTCACCATGGATTAGAGAAGGCCAGGTGGTCAACCCATTGCTCTGAGAGGGTTGAACCTGTATGCCAAAGGTTAGGGGGAATGTTGTCTTCACCTCACTGTTCTAGGGGGGCTAAGACTCTAACCCAAAGATTGGGTAAAGTGTGGCAATCACCCCAACACCCTTGGAGGGTGAGGTCTGGAGCTTGGTCAACACCCAGATGCTTGAAGAGGGTGGAACCAAGAAAGTGGCCATTGGACAAGCCTGTGGAAAGGGTGGGACCCCATGTGGCCCCAAGGAGAAGAAACCATCATCTTAAGAATGACTCTCAGACTTTGAAATCGAATGGAGGATGCCCTGCAGGTTAACTGAACTGCAGAAGATCCATGACTCATGTTTAACATCCCAATTTCTCCTTATGATGATGAAAATGTTTATCCTTTGTCTTTCCATTTGTGTATTGGAAGCAGTTAAATGGTTTTGGAAGTTTCAGAGGTCTATAGTAGATGGGATTTTGCCTCAAGATGAACTGTATTTCTTTAAAATGATTATGATATGATTTTGTACTTGAATTGTTACTGATTTAAGTACATTTTTTAAAATATTGTAATGTATTTTTGGAATTCAGAGGGTAGAATGTAACCATCTGGGAATTTGATGTAATTATAAATTCCAAAAATATAATTGGATCATGCTTGTAAACTGATCTGTTGATCTGGGCATGATTAAGTTATGATTAGGGCATTGAGCCCCACCCCTTGGTGGGTGGGGAATCAAATATAAAAGGCAAGAACAGAGTTGAAGCAGTTTTTGAGAAGCAGTTTTGATGTTGGAGAAAAGGCCCCAAAAGAAGAGAAGTGAGCCATTCCCCTGATAGTCTACAGCTGACCTTGTGGAGGAAACAGAAGAGCTAAGCCCAGGGAGAAATGCAGCCCAGGGAAGAGAGGAACCCAGAAGCCTGAACCCTGGCAAACATCGGCAGCTGTTTTGCTCTAACACGTGGCAATGAACTTTGGTGAGAAGAAACTTAACGCTTTATGGCCTGTTATCTGTGGACTTCTACCCCAAATAAATACCCTTTATTAATACCAACCCATTTTTGGTATTTCACATTAGCACCCTTTTGGCTGACTAACACATAGACCATTATATATTTTGTCTAAACCTATAAAATTGTGAAGTTCAAACGGTAAACAATAATGTAAACTATAGGCGAAGGTTAGTAACAATGCTTCAATATGTGCTCATCAATTATAACAAATGTACCACACTAATGAAAGATGTTGTTAAAGTGGGAAAGTGGAAGAAGGGGAAAAGGTGGGGTATATGGGAATCCCCAATATTTCCAATGTAACATTAATGTAACCTAAATCTTCTTTACAAAATAAAATAAAAATAAATAGAAAAAAAGAAAGGATTTCATAAACAGAGTGTCTCAACAATGGGGAAAGTATCGTCCTTAGATGTAAAAATGCAGATTTTTGCTTAGTAGGGTTTGTGTAGCTCATTTCCATGAGTTAGTCCTGGTCCCCAGGTTTTTCTATGTTGTTGCTCTGTCATCTTGCAAGATGTTGTCCTCTTCTCTATATATGTAGAGGTTTTATATAACACTCTGTCCACATTCCACAGTCTGAGGGAAATATGAGTTTTGCACATTGGGAAAATAATTTTTTTTTCATGTAGATTGTTTTTTAGGAAAAATCCAATTCCTTGAATAGGTACAGACCCTTTCAGGTAAATTATGCTTCTGGTGTGAACATCTTAAAAATTGTATATTTAAAATCATATTTGACTCATCCCTCATCCTTGCTGAAATTGTTTTTCATAACAGTAAACATTATTTTATATATTTGGCTTATGCCTTTTGTTTCCTGTCTGTTTTCATCCACTATGAATTCTCTGAGAACAAGATCATTGCCAATTAGGATCTAAATTATGAAATTTAACAGCAGTATTCTCTCCTTTTGATATTTGTGGGGGAATATGGTTTTATCCCTCCTTTCATTTCTTACATCAGCAATTTTTCTCCTTTCACAGTGGTTGCCCTAGGGATGATTAACCTTGGAGTAGTAGAGATGCAGTTCATCTTTCCCATTCCTTGTTATGTTTTTGTGATAAATTTTACCTTAATATGTGACTTAAGCCTCAAACGAACCAATGTAGTTATCTTCAGTTTTATGTATATGTTATTATTTCTTTGAATAGACCCAAGCTTCTTTCTGTTATTTCCCTTTTTACCTGGAAAGTTCTTGAAGCACAAATCTGCTGCATATTTATTTTTCTGTATGTGTGTGTTAATTTTCCTGGAAAAGTTTTAATTTTGTTTTTATATTTCAAAGATATTTAAGTTGGTATTGAATCTTATAATGACAGTTATTATCTTTCAGTATTTGAAACATGACTCTCCATTTTGTCCTGACTTGCATCAGTTTTGATGATGTCTGTTATAATTCTCATGGGTTGATGTTTTCAGAATGTGTTATGTAATATCCTCTGACTTTCATCATCATTTTCTACTTTTTCTTTGTTTTTCAGTTGTGGAATCAAAAAGTCTATATCTGTTTCATTTGTTGTTTTATTTTCTATTTGTTTTTTCCACCTTCCTAGGCATTTTTAACAATTATAGTCCTGAGGTTTGATGTCTTTCTTTATATTCAGAAAAGTTATGGTCATTATCTTCTTAAATATTTCTTCTGATGCACCCCCTTTCTATTATTACATAGTACACTAAAAATATGTATATGAAAGTGTGATATTGTACCACAGTTCTCAGAAAGTTCTTCCCACATTTTATTTTTTCTTTAACATTGTTTAATCTTTCTCTTTGTTTTTTCCTATTGGCTTATCAGTAAGTTCATGATTACTTCCTCATCTTTATTGAACATATTGAATGTCCTGCTGATAGAATATTTTTCCTTACGTTGTATGTGTGCTTTTTAAAAGTTATTTTCTAGCAATTCATTGGACATGCCTTATAGATTCCATCCTTATGGAACAATTTCTCTTGTATCCATTAATGTTGTTTATCCTCTCAGCTAGATCTTTTAACCTCATAATTGTCAATGCTCTTTAGCCAAAGATCCAGGAACAGCTGTGGTGGACAATTTTATATTATTACTTATTGCGGTGAGGAAGAGGACATGCCATGTGAAAACATGCAGTTTCTAATTAAGAGGGTTTTAGAAAGATCATGTTACAGGATTTTGGTTTTGGTTGGGTAACCAGGGAGAGGAAAAATGCAAGCAAACTTGGTATTCATATGAGTCTACCAGAAAGATGAGGTAAAAATCTAAGAAATCTTACTCCACGGAGGGAGAAGCCACAAAGAGGAGATGGAACTGCATGCTGTCAGTATGCAGGAACAATTCTATGACTGTGTATCAAAGATTTTGTGTACCTTTCATTAGACCAAAGTACGAATAAAGTTATAATTCGTAAAGCCACAGCAGTTACTCATTTTGTAAGAAAGGAGGAGGATAGTGGGTATTTTGTGGGTAGTACAGTGACCTTGTCTGAAGGTCTCCCAACCTGCCCTTGTCTTTCTCATGAGCACTTGATCTAGACCTACAGAGAAGATATTGAGGGTGAATGCAAAGCCCTTAAATCTAGGGCTCACTGTTTTTCATGATCAGCACTATAGCTCAAATTTGGCTTTAATGACTCTGTAAAATGTATCTGTATTCTTCCCATCTGCTTGTACATTTACCACAGTTTCTCCCACCTTCTGCCAAAGGTGAAACAATTCATCTGTTCCATCTCCTCTTGGAGTGACTTGTCCCTCTGTAGAATATGATTTCTTAGATTTTTGCAAACTCATCTTTCTGGTAGGCTCAAGAAAAATTATAATATAGATTTACGGCTTTTTAAAATTGGTAACATTGAGGAAATGGTTGTTGAAGACTTCTACATCCTAAGTAGATGTAAAGGTCCTATATTTCCTTTTAAATCTTATTCACTAGTTTGGCTTCATGTATTTCCTTTCTGAAAAACTCCACATTTGTCTGTATAGTATCTTCCTAGGGTTATGATACTGCACCTTGAAAATTTAATGGGACCTCACAATCACCATAGGTATATCTGGATTCATCCATTTTCTTTTACCATCTTCTCTGTCCCCTCCTCCTCCCCCAAAGTCACCATCATCTTCTTCTAATATTAATAATAATGATTATTCCTCTTCTTCCTATTATTTGTCTAATAGTACTAACACTAATAATAATTCTAATCCTTCTTTTTTAATGTCTTGATATTGTTCACTCTGTCTAAAAATTCCAAATTTTACATGTATTAACCCACTGAAAATCTGTAACAAAGACCAGTGGTATCTAGTTTGCTAATAATGTATTCCTTACATAGCTCATTAATGAAGACATTTAGTGCTTCATAAGGCATTTTCTGGAGGCCTGATAAATGCAGTAAGCAAAGTAGAAAGTTCACTCTGCTGTTGAATTCTATGTACTAAATTGCTTAAAACAGGGACTGTGCAGACAGAATGTTTAGGTTTCAATCCTTCTATCACCTTTTGTTTCAACTTTATTGCTACATATTAATAAAGTTTAAATCCACCAAAGAGTGCAATAATGGTATTTGGTGTAATCACATATTTGTGAATTCATCATCCCAATCATTCCCAGAGCACTTTCATTATTCCAATAATAATAATAAAAACCAAATCTCATCACTTCTCCATCTCTCTGTGCCTAACCTGCTGTACATAGCTGTTACTCTTTTTCCTTCCTTCTAGGATATTTATATTTTGTAAAAACAGTTCTATATATGCAATATACTGATATTTGTGTTTTACATGAGGTTTTACTATCTTCTACAGTTCTGTGTTAGTTTTTAGCTTTCCTTATAGTAATATACATGACCTTAGATTTTCCTTTCAATCAGTGTCATACTCATATAATAGAACTGCTAGTTACAAACACTATGCTATGCTTTAGCCACTTCTATTCATTTACAAAGATTTACAAACAACCTTTTTACCAATTCTGCACAGATTAACCATTAGCTTTCCAATCTATACCCTCCTTCTATTTTCTGTTGACCTATATTATAATTATTAACTCTATGAGTTTACACAGTATATTTATTTCATAATAGAATGGTCTTACAGCATTTGTCCTTTTGTGTCTGGCTTGCTTCACTTAACATAATATCCTCCAGGTTCATCCATATTGTCATATGCTTCATGACTTCTTAACACTGCATAATATTCCATCATGTGTATATACCACAATTTATCTATTCATCAGTTGATGGACACCTGGGTTTCCAACTTTTGACTTTTGTGAATAATGCTGCTATGAACATTGAGGTACAGATGTTTGTTCATGTCTCTGCTCTTAGTTCTTCTGAGTATATACCTAGTCATGGTATTGCCAGGTCAAATGGCAAGTCTATATTTAACTTCCTCAGCAATTGCCAATCAGTCCTTCACAGTTGCTGTACATTCTATGTTCCCACCAATAGTGAATAAATATTTGTATCTTTCCACATCCTCTCCAACATTTAAGGTTTTCTGACTTTTAAAAGTGGCCAGTCTAATAGCTGTGAAATGATGTCTCCTTGTAGTTTTGATTTGCATTCCCATAACCGATAGTGATGCTGAACATTTTTTCATGTGTGTCTTTGCCATTAGCAATTCTTCTTTGGACAACTGTCTTTTCAAGTCTTTTGCCCATTTTTTTTAATTGGGTAGATTGTCTTTTTATTGTTGAGTTGTATGATTTCTTTGTACAGCATGGATATTAAGCCTTTATTGGATATGTGATTGTCTAATATTTTTTCTCATTGTGTTGGCTGCTTTTTCACCCTTTTTGACAAAGTCCTTTGAGGTGCAAAAGTGTTTAATTTTGAGGAGGTCCCATTTACCTATTTTTTTTTCTTTATTTGCTCATAGTTTGGGTATAAGATTTAAGAAACTACTGCCTACCACAAATCTCAAAGATGTTTTCCTACATTTTTTTCCAGGAATTTTATAATTGTTGCATCTGTATTTAGGTCCTTGAACCATTTTGAGTTATTTTTTTGTATAAAGCATGAGGTAGGGGTCTTCTTTCTTTTAGATACAGCTATTCAGTTCTCCCAGCTCCATTTGTTGAATAGACTGTTATGGCCCAGCTGGGAGGGCTTGACTGTCTTGTCAAAAATAATTTGACTGTATATGTGAGGGTCTATTTCTGAGTTTTTATTTGGTTCCATTTATCAATATGTTTGTCCTTATGCCACCATTCTATTTTCAGCAATGTAAATAGTTAATATGCTTCAAAGTAAGGAAGTGAGAGTCCTCCAACTTTGCTCTTTTTTAAAGATCTTTTTGGCTATTTGGGGCTCCTTACCCTACCAAACCAATTTTATAATTGGTTTTTCCACATCTACAAAAAAGCTGTTGGGATATCTGTTGGGATTGCATTGAATCTGTAAATTAGTTTGAGAAGAATTGACATTTTTCGATATTTAGTATTCCAATCCATAAACATGGGATATCCTTCAATTTATTTAAGTCTTCTTCAGTTTATTTTAGCAATGTTTTGTAGTTTTCTGAATACAGATCCTTTATGTCCTGGTTAAGTTTATTCCTAAATATTTAATTGTTTAAGTTGCTATTATACATGGAATTTTTTTCTGATTTCCTCCTCAGATTGCACACCTGTAGTGTATAAAAAGGCTATTGATTTTATTGCATATTAATCCTGTGTCCCGCCACTTTACTCAATTCATCTATTAGTTCTAGTAGCTTTTTTGTTTATTTTTTTCAGAAGAGTCGAGATATAGAAACATATCATCAGCAAATAGTGAACATTTTACTTCTTCCTTTCCTATTTTGGTGTTTTTATTGCTTTATCTAGCCTAATTGTTCTAGCTAGAACTTCTAGCATAATATTGAATAACAGTGGTGACATTGGGTATCCTTGTCTTGTTCCTTATCTCAGGAGGAAAGCTTGGAGTCTTTCACCATTTATTCATATGCTAGCTGTAAGTTTTTCATATATGCACTTTACCATCTTGAGAAAGCTTCCTTCTATTACTATCTTATTATCTTTTGGAATGCTTTTAATCAAAAAATGGTGTTGAATTTTGTCAAATGCCTTTTCTGAATTAATTGACAGGATCATGAGATTTCTTTTCTTCAATTTACTGATGTGATTTATTACACTAATTGACCCAAACTTGCATAACTGGGCTAAAATCTACTTGATCATGGTGTATGATTCTTTTAATGTGTTTTTGGATTCTGTTTGCAAGTATTTTGTTGAGGATTTTCATCTATATTATTTAGATATATTGGTATATAATTTTATTTTTATAGCATCTTTATTTGGTTTTGGTATTAGGGTGCTGTTGGCTTCATAGAATGAGTTTGGTAGCATTCTTTCCTGTTCAATTTTTTTGGAAGACCTTGAGCAAGATTGGTATTAGTCTTTCAGGTATTGGTGAAAGTAATTTGTGAAGCCATCTGGCCCTGGGCTTTTCATCTTTGGAAGGTTTTTTATGACTTGTTTCAGTCTATTCACCTTTGATTAGTTTGTTGAGGTCTTCTATTCCATCTAGGAACAGTTAGGTGGCTTGTGTGTTTCTAGGAATTTGTTTGGCATACAGTTGTTCATAGTATCCTCTTATGTTCTCTCTTATTTCTGTGGGGTCAGTGGTAATGCCTGTCCCCATCATTTCTGATTTTATTTATTTGCATCTTCTCTCTTTTTTCTTTGTCAGTGAAGCTAAGGGTTTGTCGATTTTGTTGATTTCAAACAACCAACTTTTGGTTTTGTTGATTCTATTGTTTATGTTGTTGTTGTTGTTCTTAATTTATTAATGCTTGAATATTTACTATTTCTTTCCTTCAGCTTGATTTGGGATTAGTTTGCTATTCTTTTCCTTGTTCCTCCAGGTGTGTAGTTAGAGGTTAACATTTAGCTATTTCTTCCTTTTTAATGTAAGCATTTTGGTCTATAAATTTCCCTTTCAACACTGCCTTTGTAGTGTCCTATAGGTTTTAATATGTTGCTGTGTTCTCATTCATCTCAAGATATTTGCTGAATATTCTTGCAATTTCTTCTTTACCCACTGATTATTTAAGAGTTTGCAGTTTAATCCCACATATTTGAAAATTTTCCATTTTTCTATTATTGATTTCCAGTTTCATTCTGTTGTGATCAGAGAAAGTGTTTTGTATAATTTCAATCATTTTAACTTTTATGAGACTTGTGACCCAACATAGGGTCTATCTTGGGGAAGGATCAATGAGCACCTGAAAAGTATATCCTGCTGTTTTGGGGTGCAATGCTCTATAGATGTCTGTTAGGTGTAGTTCATTTATCACACTATTCATGTTCTCTGTTTCTTTCTTTATCCTATGTCCAGAGGTTCTATGCAATACTGAGAGTCGTGTACTGAAGCCTCCAACTATTATTGTAGAGACATCTATTTCTCCCTTCAGTTGTGCCAGTGTGTGCCTCATGTATCTTGGGGAACTCAGGTTAGGTGTATAAATGTTTAGTATAGTTATTTCTTCTTGGTGAATTGCCACTTTTATTAATATATAATGAATTTCTTCATTCCTTATAATAATTTTGCATTTGAAATCTATTTTGTTCGATATTAGTATTACTACTCAAGCTTTTTTTTGTATACTTTTTTCATAGAATAATTTTTTCCAACCTTGCAGTTTTAAACTGGTTGTGTTCTTACATCTGAGGTGGGAGTCTTGTAGACAATACATGGGCAGCTTTTTTTGTTTTTAATCTATTCTATAAGTCTCTATCATTTGATTAAGGTGTTCAATCCATTAACATTCAGTGTTATAACTGTAAAAGCATTACTTACTTCATCCATTTTGTCCTTCAGCTCTCTGTTGTCATTTCACTCTATTGTCTGTCTTCTTATCCTTTAGTTTACCCTTCCAAATAATCTTCATTTCTAAACTCTTCTCCAAATCTCTCACCATTTTTTTTTCCTTTCAGGCTGTAGTCCTCCCTTTAGTATCTCTTGCAATTCTAGTCTTTTGGTAACATAATTTATCAGGGTTTTTTTATCTGTGAAGGCTTTGAACTCACCTTCACTTTTGAAGTTTTGTCAAATTCAGAATTCTTGACTGGGAGTATTTCTCTTTTAGTGGCTTAAATACATCATGATGCTTTCTTTTTGCCTCCATGGTTTCTGATGAGGTCTGCAGTTAATCTTATTCAGTTTCCCTTGTATGTGATGTTTTGCTTTTTCTCTTGTTGCTTTCAGAATCCTCTCTTTATCTCTGATATTTGTTCCTCTGAAAAGTAGGTGTCTCCAGGTAGGTCTAATCAGATTTATTCTGTTTGGGGTGCATTGTCCTTTATCTCATTCATATGGGTTGGGAAATTTTCAATCATTATTTCCTCAATTATTCTTTCTGCCCCTTTTCCATTGGGATACCAATCATGCAGATGTTTGCATGCTTATTGTCATTCAATTCCCTGAGACCCTGTTCCATTTTTCCATTCTCTTGACTTTCTGTTCTCCTGTTTTTCCAGTTCCAATGTTATGTCTTTGAAATCATAAATTCTCTCTTCAAACAGTTCAAATATGCTTTTATGTGCCTCTGATGTATTTTTAATGTCATCCATCTTGTCTTTCATTCCCATAAGGTCTGTTACTCTTCTTCACAGGATTTCAAATTGTTCTATATGTTCACCCAGTGTCTTCTTAATATCCTTACTTCTTTTGTCATGTTTCTTTAAATGATTGGAATTGATTTAGGATAGCTATATAATTATAATTTATTAAGTCTTAAGTCCTGTATATCTTCAAGATATTTGGTTTGTTCCTTTGGCTGGGCCATCTCTTCCTGTTTCTTAATATGGCTTGTAATTTTTTGCTGATGTCTACACATCTGAATATGTTGGTGAATTTACTCTGAAGGCCAATTTTTCTCTTTTGCCTATTGTGTTTTTACACAGGTCTTCTTTAATAGTTGGTTCAACTTATTCTATGTCTTTTATAATTGCCTAACTTATCAAAATTGGCCTGGGACTCATTAATGGGGTTTAGATTTTCTCTCAGGAGTTAGGATAGAGAGAGAGTTGAAAACAGTTTTTGTCCATGCAATTCCCAGCAGATGGCACTCATCTGTGCACATCTCCAGAGACATGTTTCAGTGTACATTTTACTGTATCTCTGTGTTGAACCTCCACTGGAGAAATTCAAAGCAGGCTTTGCCAGCAGAACTCACTGAAGCAAGGCCCCCGCAAACCTCCTGCTCTACTTCCCTTTTCACTTGAAAGAGCTGACAGGGAGGAAAATGGCTATTCCCCTCTCAGTCAGGTGCAGTGAGATACAGTTTTTACCCTAGTTTAATATCTTAGGAGTGGTGGTGGGGTGCCCTTCCTGGCAACCATGGGCACTTGGTCACTCATATTTGTTGTTTAGGGGTCTTCATCTCTCTGTCCCTCACCCTCCTGGGAGTTGTTTAGCACTGTCCTGGCCCACTGACCCCCAAATCAGGTCCCTCAGATAGCTTTTGGCTCCTTCTCCATTGTTTTTTGAGAGCACTGAGCTTTGCCTGTTAGTGCAAAGCCAACTTCCCACAATCTCCCCAGCATATATTTCTAACCATTGTCCAATCTCTGCCTTTAGATGGAGAGTTTAGTCCATTCCCATTTAAAGTAATTTCTAATGCAAAAATTTCTTCATCCATTTTTGTTATTTGTGTGTTGTTTTACATCTGTTTTGCCTTTCAATTCTGCTATTAATGCCTATTTTCATAACTATTTAATTTTTTGTATTGTAGAATTTTGAGTCTCTTCTCATTTCCTTCTTTTTTTTTCTTTTCCAGGTATTTTCTTTGTGGTTACTATTGTGCTTAAATACAACATTCTAAATTTATAACAATCTCATTTGAACTGATACCAACCTAGTTCTTATAACCCACCCCATTTACCACATCTTTGTTGTACTTGTTAGGAATTATATCTTTACAAACTAAATAACCAAAACCTTATAATTGCCATTATACTTGAAGGAGATGGAAAAAAATTTCAGTCAATAACTCTATAAAAGAAAGTTTCTAGAGTTGGGCTTTTAAGGAAATGAGGAGCTGATACAATATTAAGAGTGCAGACGACATCTACATAGGAACCAGGGAAACCTATCTGAGGGGCTTACAGGAAACAAAGCCTTCAAGAATGAACAACACCCAGCAGTGACAGGTGTGAGTGTAGGTGGAGGTCAGGCACAAACAGCATGCACAAAGGTCCAAGGACAAAGTGATCTGGGTATATTGCAGAACCTGTGGGGAGACAATGAGGTTAGAATTGAATGAAGATGGGTCTAGATGAGACATCTTGAAAAGTTAAACAGACTCAAACCATGGTATGTGGTCACCCTGCTTATAACAACTATGTGACCAACTACAAACCCATGCTCAATCCATTCATTATGAATTGAATTAGAGAGTGGCAATGTGATCTTGAAAAGGTAAGCAGGGCATGGGTCTCCAAGGAAAAGAATTCAGATGTTGTTCTTAGTGACAATGAATGCCATTTTTTTCAAGTCACTTCAAAATGCTCTGCGTTCACATACATTTTCAGTAGCTTACTATGGAAACTTTGTTAGACCTGCACCTCATCTTTATTTCTGAACAACTTAAGAGGAAATTCAACCTGGAGGAAATCTGATGCCACACACAGAGTATTTGGTTCTGTTATGTAATGTGAATGGGGGAAACAGTCCTACAGTTGTCCTATGTATTAGTCAGAGTTCTCCAGAGAAAAGGAACCAACAAGATATACACATATATCTTAAAAGATTGTAGGTGTTGGTATGTCTGAATTACATAGGGCAGGCAGCAGGCTGGAAATTGGTGTAAGAGGTGATGCTGAAATATTGAGTCAGAAATCTGTGAAGGAGGAAATAAGGCTAGAAATTCAGAGGTGAGTGGAGCTATGTAGACTGAGGAAGAACTTCTCCTGGAATACAAATTTTTGCTCTAACATTTTCAGCAGCTTGCAGGAGGCCTCCTCACCATAATTGTCTTCAAGTCAACTAATTGTAGAAACCAATTACACCTACAAAATACCTTCATAAGAATATACTGGCATGCGTTTGACCAAACTACATACCAAAACCAACTTGACACATAAAATTAACCATCCCAGTGTTCTTTTTGTCAACTTGGCACCCACATATCTTTCCTTAACCCATACTAAATCCTCAAAGATAATCCTTAAGTCATAGTTTTATTTAACACAATACAACTATCCTTACTACAATGTAAAATGTGCTATTCCTTTTCCAAGAAGAGCATACAAGTCTTTGGATGATGTTCACTCTTTTCCTTGATCGGAAGTAAATTAATATGAGGTAGCTTTAGTGCAACTTATATTATAAAGAGGGAAGAGAGGGAAAAAATAAACATTTTGTATACACATATTTATAGCAAAATAAGTTAGAAATATTCATAGCAATTAAAGTTTTCATTTCAGCAATTGGTCATGGGGTAGTACCCATTCTATATTTCTTTTATCTTCAGCAAATGCCTCAGCAGATAATGGTTATTTGCCTGGTGGAATGACCCAAGCCTTTGTTCTTGAAGAGTATGGGCCATTAGTAGTCTTGCATGAATTGAATTGTTTCAGTTTTCCATTAACTTTAATCACAGGTCAAGGTAGAATTAAGGGTCAAAATAAGGAATCTACTTTATTCCAGACATAATCTTCTTTATCTCCATTGTTTAGTAATAGTCCAATTATCCCATGGTAATCAGAATCAATCACTGCATCTAGTATAGTAACTCCATTCTTTGCCATTTTATTTAGAGACATGATAAGCCAAAAGTGGCTGATTGCCAGTCTTAACTTCCAGTTCATGAAAATGTTGCTTCACCTCCTGGTGGAAGCATCCCTCCTTTTGGAATTAAGACTACTAGACTCACAGAGCATAAAGGCATGGACAGGAAATAAAATTTTGTTAGTGGATCACTAGAGGTAATAGCAGGTGACATCACCCCCGTTTACACTTTTTGATTCATGGATCCATGAATTTGGGATATGAAATAAACACTATAATATACTGGAAGTGGATTTAGAGCATATATAGCTTCCTGGAAAACAATGCATCAGCCATCGTAGTTATTACCACACAGATGATGCCATAATTGAGCCTTCAAAAGGTCATTCCACTCTTTTGTCAATCCAGATTCTTCAAGATGATAGGAACATGGTAAGACCAGTAATTCTTGAGCTTGGCTCTATTTGCTGTTGATTTCCTTGATTAGAAGCAACACTCTGTGAAATATCATGAAGATGGGTAAGGCATTCTCTATGTCCATGCATGGTAATTTTGATATTAGCCTTGAATGCAATTCAGCCAAACCTATACCTAAAATAATTGTCTTCTCCAGTAAGAAGAAAATGCTCTCCCATCCATTTTATAAGTTGTCAAAAGTAATCAAGCAGATTGCTGTTTTGTAAACCTAGCTAATGGTGCCATATGAAAGAATCTGTGTTGTTCCCTTCTATTGACATATTAGAAACTCAGCATTGGTTTTAGCTATGTTTACCTTGATGAATGTGCTGGTTTAAATAAGTATGTACTCCAGAAAAGCACATTCTTCAATCTAATATATTCCTGTGTGTGTGAACTCATTTTAAGTAAAACTTTTGATGAGGTCATTTCAGTTCATGTGTGGCCAACGTCAACCAGGATAGGTCTTAATTCTCTTATTGGAATCCATTATAAGTAGAGTGAAATTTAGACATAATGAGAGAAAAAACATGGAAAGCAAGAAGTTGAACAATGGAACCTAGAGACCAGGAGACACCATCATGTGCCTTGCCATGTGACAAGCTAAGGACCAAGAATTCCAGGATCAAGGCACAGAATACTGAAGTTTTCAGGGAGGGAGCATTTCCCTGATGATGCCTTGGTTTTCATTTCTTTTAGCTTCAAAACTGTAAGCTAATAAATTACCATTAAGACAACACATTGCATGGTATTTGCTTGAGCAGGTTAGGAAATTAAAACAGTGAGTGGAAGATTATATTTCTAAATCCATGCATAAGCTCCATCACTTCCACCATACCCACTAGTTATTCTTGGGCCCACTGAGCAATGACAGGAAAGACTATGGAATGATACTAACTGGTATCCACAGAAGAGGCCATCAGACTTCTGATTGTAAAAATTTTCAAGTTCACCCTTTGGTGAATGTTCACATCATATGCAAATATTTTAATATTTTTGTCCATTCGAAAAGGTCTACTCATATACCTCTCCACAGAATTCTTGTCACTAACTTTCTAATAACATTCCTTCTAAATGCTAGGATCCAGCCAAATAATTTACACAGGACATGAATCAGCATGCATCACAATTCTGGACATTTCTCCTTCCAATCAAAACAAAAAACAGGGTAACTGCTTAATATTATGCCCACTGGGAGGATTTCCTTTCACCATTGTATTTCAGGATGTCCCAGAAAGCTGCTGTAATGCTGCAGCTGTCCACATTTGATACATATATGCATATTATGCAGATATATTTGTGAAGCAATTCAAGCTCTATATTACTTAGTCAAATCCTCATAGAGAACTCCCCATTAGAGGGAAGATAATGTGGCAGTGGTGGAGGCTATGGGCATTTGGGCCACTTCAAGACTCTTACATGTTACTGAGTCTGCTTGAGTCTAGCTATGGGTCTGAAAGCAAATAGGGGTGATGGGATTGGTAATGACAATAATAAGCAGGGTCTTACAAGCCAACTACCTCAGAGGAGGCTGACAAAGAAGAAGAAATTAGGAGTTAAATGATTCCAGCTTCATCATTTTCTACCCATATGCCCTCATTCCAATCTTCATGATACCATTCCTTCACAATCAATGTCCTCACTTTAACAACAGATATTCTTCAAGGTTAAAAATTCAATTTTCATTGCAATTCAGTAACTTGCAGTATGAGACTCTAAAAAAATCACAAAACTAGCTGAGAAGGCTCACGATTAAATTTCAGCTCCTTCACAACCACTTCTGGTACTGTATTTATCAGTGATCACTAAAAGGTAAAAATAATATATATATATATTTGTGTGTGAATCAAGATATGTGTGTTTGTGCATGTGTGTGTATATATACTTTAAGAAGTACTGCCATCTTAATAATATTAAGTTTTCTATTCCATTCTTTAAGTCATTTCAGCAATATTTTGTAATTTTCAACATGCCTCCATAGTTAAGTTTATTCCCACATATTTATTCTCTTGGATGTTATTGTACCTAAGATTCTTTCATTATTTCATTTTCAGATTGTTTATTGATAATATATAGAATTACAGCTGTCTAGAGTGTATGTACCTTGTATTCTTCAATGCCCCTGAATTGGCTTATTAGTGCTAATACATATATTTTTGGTGGTTGTAGTGGTATTTTCTGTAAATGAGATTATGTCACTTGTGACTAGAGATAGTTGCATTATTCTTTTCCAATTTGGATTTTTATTACATTTTCTTACTAATTTCTCTAGGTTGAACTTTCAAGACAATGTTGAATAGAAGTGGGTAAAGTAACCTTCCTTGTTTAGGGAGAACATTTTAAACCTTTGCTACTGGATATGGTGATAGCAATGAAACTTTCATATATTTTTTATACATTGAAATAGTCCCATTTTTTATTACTTGTTAAGTGTTTTTATCCTCAGGAGGTGCTGTATTTGTCAAGTCCTTCTTTCAATCACTTTAGGTATTATTTGTATTTTCATATTTTTTATTTCTTTTTTGAGTGAGTTTTGTAGATTGTGTCTGTCCAGTAATATTTCTTCACATGTAGGTAATCCAATTATTTTAATTAAAAAAAAATAGAACAATATTGCTATATTTTATTTTTTGTAAGGTACATAGCAATATCCCCCATTCATAACTAATTTTAGTAAATTTCATATTTTCACATTTTTGTTAATCAATTTAGATAAGTTTTTTCAATTTTACTGATGTTTTCAAAGAACACAACATTGGGTTTTGTTGTATATCTCTATTGATTTACTATTTTCTGGGTCACTATCTCTATTCTAGTAGTTATTTCCCCATTCTTCTTGCTCTGGGTTTATTTTTCTCTTTATTTCTAGTCCCTGAGGTGTAATTTTATATTATTGATTTGGTATTTCTTCTTTTATAATGTAGTCACTTAGAAATACAAATTCCTTCTGAGTAATGTCTTTGGTCCATCCTAAATATGCTGATATGTTGTATTTTCCCTTTCATTCAGCTCTAAGTATTTTCTCACTCCCTTTATAGTTTCTTCTTTGACCTATTGGTTGTTTGAGAGACTTCTGTAATTTCCATATATTTGTGAATTTTCTAGCAATACCTCTGTTATTGATTTCCAGCTTCATTCCATTGTGAGTTAAGAAGATGTTTTGAATAATTTCAATGCTTTAATTTACAGTTCAGTTGGTACTATGAGATCTCTTCTGCTAATTTGCAGAAAGCAGAAGTGGTGTATCTCACTTCCTGACTCTATAGCAGAAAAAATAAATGAATTCTCTGTGCTCTTTTAATCCTCTGCAGGAACCTGGGTGCCATGTATTGAAATGTGTATATTAAAAAACACTAGAAACTCCAACAACCTCAATCACTTAATGAGTAAATGGATAAGTGTCTGAGAATTGCTCTTCCACAACCTCAACAACACTTAGTCAATAGTTTTGTCAGCCTTTGAAACTTTTCAGCCAGTTTGATGTTATGCATTTTATTTTTTACTGAAAACAAGTGAAACTTAGTAACTTTTTCCATTTTTGTTGGTTACTTCAGTTTCTACTTCTGTAATTGCCTGTTCATATTGTTTGCCAATGTGCTGGCAGGGTTCTTTAACAAATTGGTTTTTAGAAATCTTACATTTTTCAGAAACTAAACTTCTACCAGTTATATTCAATTAAAAAATACTCCAAATCTGTAGCTTATCTTTTTAATTATTTAAGGTATCTGTTAAAAAAAATTAAATGAGCTATTTTGTTCTTTTAAAGTTTTGTGTAAGAATATTCAAGTAATAGCTATTTTCCTTTTGAAAATTCTGATGTCTCCCTAGAAGTCTGCCCCAGATGTGCCCTGTCCCAAATAAACCCCCCATCCAACACTCTGAACCAGTAACTCTTCTTTGTCATATTGCCATAAGAGAATTCCCAACTTTGTACTTTCAACCACCTACCCACCAATCCCCAGTGTTCACCTGATCCCTCCCCCAACCCTACCCCCAGTTCCCTGAACCTTCCAATCCTCCCTCCCCAATCTACCCATCTGTCAAAACTGCACTGCCCAAATCCAATACTATCACTATCTTCCTGTCATATCCATTTGATGCCCAACTACACACTTCCACCTTATCATAGATTATGCCCATGTGGGCATTGGCTCACAACCTTTTTCTCCCTTTCTGTTTCCTATAAACGTATCTTCCAGACAATAGCTCTATGAGTCTTCTCAATTTGCTTAATTCATATCAGTGAGGCCATGTAATATTTATCATTTGATGCCTGGCTTTCTTCATTCAACATAAGGCCCTCAAGATTCATCCATGTTATACCATGTATTAGCACTATATTCCTTCTTAAAGCTAAGTAATATTCCATTGTTATGTATATACAACATTTTGTTTAACCATTCATCTGTTGATGGGCATTTGGGTGGAATCCAACTTTTGTCAATAGTGAATAATGCCCCTATAAACGTTGGTATGTATGTATCTGTTCATGTCCTTGCTTTCAGTTCTTCTGGGTATATACCCAGCAGTGGAATTTCTGCATCATATGGCAGTTCTATAGTTTTTTGAGGAACCACCAAATTATCCTCCACAATGGCTTGACCATTCTACATTCCCACCAGCAGTAGATGAGGGTTCCTGTTCCTCCACATCCTCTCCAAAATTTGCAGTCCTCTGTTTTTTTTAATGGCCACCAGTCTAATGGGTGTAAGATGGTTATCTCATTGTAGCTTTGATTTGCATTTCCCTAAAAACTACTGATGTTGACCATCTTTTCATGTGCTTTTTAGCCATTTGCAATTCTTCCTTGGAGAAGTGTCTTCTCAAGTCACATGACCATTTTTTAAATGGGTATTTGTCTTTTTATTTTTGAGGTGTAGGATTTCTTTATATTCAAATATGTGGTTGCCAAGTATTTTTTCCCATTGAGTAGACTGCCTTTTTATTTCTTGATAACCTCCTTTGAGATGCAAAAGTTTTTAATTTTAAGGAGATCCCATTATCTATTTTTATTTTCCAATGTTCATGCTTTACGTGTGAAGTTCATGAAACCATTTCCTATTATAAAGTCCTGTAGATGTTTCCTTACATTGTCTTCAAAAGTCTTTATGGTCTTGGTTGTTATATTTAGAACTTTTATCCATCTTGAGTTGATTTTTGTATAAGGTGTGAGATGGTGTTCCTCTCTCATTATTTTGGATATGGATATCCAGTTCTCCAATCACCATTTGTTGAATGGGCTTGGGGGCCTTGCCAAATATCAGATGACTGTATATGTGAGGATCTATATCAGAACTCTCAATTCAGTTCCACTGGTCAGTGTGCCTATCATTGTGCCAATACCATGCAGTTTTGACTACTGTAGCTTTGTAGTATGTTTTAAAGTCAAGTAGTGTGATCCTTCCAATTTCATTTTTCTTTTTCAATATGTCTTTGGCTATTCTGGGTCTCTTGCCCTTGCAAATAAATTTCATAGTTTGTTTTTCCAATTCAGTAAAAAAAATGCTGTGTTATTTTTTTATTAGAATTGCATTAAATCTGTAGATAAGCTTGGGTAGAATAGAAGTCTTAATGATGTTTAGTCTTCTGATCCATGAACAGGGAATATTATTCCATTTATTTAAATCTTCTTTGATTTTCTTCAACAGGGTTGAGTAGTTTTCTGAGTGTAAGTCCTTTACATCTTTAAATTTATTCCTAGGTATTTGAATCTTTTAGCTACTATCGTAAATAGTATTTTTTCGTCATTTCTTCCTCAGATTGGTCATTATTGCTGTACAGAAATGCTACTGATTTTTGTGCATTGATCTTATAACCTGTGCCATTATTGAATGCATTTATAAGTTCTTGAAGTTTTATTGTAGATTTCTCAGGGCTTTCTATGTATAGGATCATGTCTGCAAATAATGAAATTTTAACTTTTTCCTTTCCAATTTGGATGCATTTTATATCTTTTTCTTGCCTCTGTGCTCAAGCAACTATTTCTAAGACAATGTTAAATAGGCATGGTGATAGTGGGCATCCTTGTCGTATTCCTGATCTTGTAGAGAAAGCTTTTAGGATTTCACCATTGAAAATGATGTTAGCTGTGTGTTTTTCGTATATACCCTTTATCATGTTCAGAAAGTTTCCTTCTATTCCTATCATTTCCAGTGTTTTTTATCAGGAAAGGGTGCTGTATTTTGTTGACTTTGAAATATTCTATTAGAAGATCTTGGAAAACTAATTTGAGTGTGGTCATTCATGTTTTGTAGTGTGCCAAAATTATGTCTGTTTGAATCTTTTTTTTTTTATAGAATCATCAAGTATTTCACAATTTTAACCCAATTAGTGAAAAAATATTAGCAACTTTGTAGCAGATTTTTAAAAAATCATAGTTAGCAAACTATTTGTACCATAATTTGGTCTTGTTAATAAAAACTCATATCCTCCCTAAATCTTGTGAATTTTCAACTTTGGGGTATTAATGTCAACCTAATATTAAACCAAATATCTAATGAGATATCACAGAATTAAGACACCTGAGTGCATAGACCTGGACAGGAAGAGACCTCAGTGCTTTCAAGCAATGCCTCAAATACATTGTTTGCACCTTCATGAGTCCTCTAAAAATAAATATTTTATGATTTGGATTTAAAATATTCTAATAGGTTCACTATAATCTTCCCAGAACAGATTAGTGGATTATAGTTGTGAAAGTCCAAATTCTCTGTTCAGTAGAATGAAGAAAAAATTAAGGTTAAATCCTTTCAATTTATACCTAATCTCTCTGCCTTGCAACACAAACTTTATGACTTATAATCATAAATGAGACGACTTCTCATCTCAAGGCATCCATCCGTTCTTATCTTTGCTGTATTACATAAAGCATCATCTTTAAAATCAACAAGTAACATAAAATAATACATAAAATGTCTTTTCCATGAAAGGAAAATCCAAGTTAGTTGAGTATGTCCCAGTTACAACATATATAAGCCTGGTGTTGACTTTTTACTCTGTATGTCATTGTTTTTGAATAATGTAAACATGAATTATCTTCCATAAACCAATTATGTAATTAATGTTCTTCCATATTATAAGCTATTGATAATGTGAAAGTTTCAACACTGTCTTTTGATAAAGCAAGTTACAAGTTGCTTGTACTTATTTCTTTGAAAGCTGATTTTATGGGCTTTATATTAATAGTGTGATGATGTACTTATTTTTGCTATAGCAATGCTTTATTCTTCCCATTTAACAATAAAGTCAATACATTTCAACCTAAAACATGTTTTACACATTAGCTCATGCCAATTATGATAACAGAAAAGCCTTAATTTATGAAAAAATTACTGCTTTGTTGTAAATTACACAAAAGCAGGGAAAAAAAAAACATTTCAGTAACTCATCAAACTCTTTTATGAGACAAAACATGCTAGGAACAAAGACTGAATTAACTCTCAGTCCAATAATATTTGTCTTTGGTTATTTATTTTATACTTCTGGGTTTGCCATATTTTTTTTCAGCCATTGTAACACACAGACACATATTTACAGAATTTTTGCTGTAGTCAACCCAGATTGGCACTGAACCTATGAAGTGGGGACTGTGTGTTCACTTGCAAAAAGTGAAAAAAAAAAATATCAGAAGCTAGCTCATCTCATATGTAGTATTTTCTTGATTTGCTGAGATGATTTGTATAATGTTTTGCTGAAACTAAAAACATTTCTTTATTATCCTTAAACAATATTCATTTTTAAGAATACAGTGTTGTTAACTCCTCTTTGCCCTAGGCTTCATGCCTCATTTTTTAAAAAACTGCTTTAGTTGTCTCAAGATGCTTTTGCCGGTAGGACAAATACTTGGAGGAGGGACATGCTAGACAGGAGTTTCCCAAGAAAGCCTTTTCCAGCCAGATCAAGGCCAGGAACCACGAAACCAGCATTGGCCAGGGTAGCCTTCTCGGTAAAGGATCAGGAGTGGCCAGAAAGTATGCCAGGAGCTTCTTTCATGGCTGCCCAAAGCTGTTCTTTCTTGATTTGGCACATTTCAACAAATGCAGTCCAGCTGTCTTCTGCAGCACTGAGGAAGCATTCTTTCTTTAAGTCTCCTCTGCCACCTTTGGTGGTGAATGGAAGGCACTGAAACAATAATTGCCCTCAGGTCCATGCCACCAGTGATTCAAAGTAGCTAATCAAAGGTAGTGAACATATTTGGGCCTGTGCCATACCCCATTCAATCTTGGGGAACCAGGTTTCTATGTCTCTTTCTCTGGCATCAGCAAGCTATAACTGTGGCTGGATCCCACTGCTGTCTATTGTGACAGTGAAGGATGAGCAACAGTAACAAGTGAGTAGAGAGAGCAATTTACTCATATTTACAAGGATTAAGTTTAAGAACATGTTTTTCTGGGGTACATATAGCTCCAAACCACCACACCATTTAAAAAAGGAAGAGACATTTCTCCAAAATGAATATACATATGATCAAAAAGCACATGAAAATATGCTCAACATCATTAGGCATTAAGGAAATGCAAATAAAAAACACAATGATATACCATTTCACACCTACTATAATAGCTACTACTTCAAAAACTGAAAATTACAAGAATTGGAGAGGATGTGGAGAAATGGGAACACTCATTCTTTGTTGGTGGGAATGTAAAATGGTTTCACTGTAAAAGACGTTTGGCAATTCAACAGTAATTTAAGTATAGAATTATGGAAGGACTCCAAGTGTACATTAACAGATGAATGGATAGACAATATGGTATGTACACATAAGGGAATATTATTCAGCTACAAATGGGAATGAATTTCTGATACATGCAACAACATGGATGGACCTTGAAGACATCATATTAAGTGAAATAAACCAGACACATAAGGGAAAATATTGTATGATCTCATTGATATGAAATAAGGAAAATAACCAAACTCATAGAACCAGAATCTAGAATGTAGATTACCATAGTCCATAGTGAAGGTAGGGAATAGAGAATCAATGATTTAAAGATACAGAGTTTCTATTCAGGATGGTGGGTAAGTTTTGTTAATGAATGGTGATGATTTTATCACAACACTGTGAACATAATTAACATAAATGAATGATATATTTGAATGTAGTTAAAAGTGGAAATATTAGGTTGCATATATGGTAATAGAACAAAAGAGCAAAAATTCGAGACACAAATAAATATATAATGCATGTCATATATAAAGTTCAAAAACAGGAAATCTATGCAATATTGTTCACATGCTTTAAAAGGTGTTTAAAAAATAAAAACTAGAATGAAATTCCTATAATGTCAGTTATATGGTAATTTCTAGGAAAAGTAAAATGTTCATTGGGATGGATTTGAGATATTGGCAATATTTTCAATTATATGGGTTTAATATATATGTATGGGTTTAATATATAGTTTAATGGGTATCGAGTTTGTACTTGTTTTATAATTACTGTTTAAATGGGCCATTTTTATTCTATACAATTTTTTGTATGCATGTAATGTTTATAAAAGAAAAAAGTGGCTAAAATATAATGTGGCTGGAAAGGTAAAATGATGCAGTGTCTGAGAAAAACAGTCTGGTAATTTTTTAAAGATTTAAACAGTATTAGCATATGCCCAGCAACCATACTTCTAGGTATATACTCAAAAGATTGAAAACAGCATTCTTAACAGACACTTACACATGAATGTTCATATTAGCATTATTAACAATAACCCAAAGGTAGAAACAACCCAAGTGTCCATCAACAGATGAAAGGATAAATGAAACATCGTGTGTGTGTGTGCATGTGTGTGTCTATATATATATATACAGTGGGATAATATTCAATAAAACAAAGGAATGAAGCTCTCATACATGCCACAAAATGGATGAGTGAAGCTATTATATTGAACATAATAACCAGACACAAAGGATAGATATTTTATGATTCCACTTACATGAATAACCAGAATAAACTAATACATATAAAAGAGAGAAAGTTGATTAGAGGTTATCAGTACCTGTGGGGGGTAATATAGAGGTATTATTTAATGGGGATCGAGTTTGTGTTTGATATGATGAAAAATTTTGCTAATGGTTGGTAGTGATGTTAGCATAACATTATGAATTTAGTTAATGCTTCTGAATTGTACACTTAGAGTTTTTATTGTATTCATTCCATTTTCCTTTTTTTTTTTGCCCTGTTTCCTTCAAGTTTTCAATATCCTTGGGTTTTCAAGAGAACTCTTCAAAATATGGAGAAATGTCCCAGGAAAACCACAAACTAAAGAGTCATATAGAGGCTGCCTTATCCTCTCACTTTTGCATAAAATATCTTGGGTTCATTCAAACATAGAGAGCAATTTCTATGTGTTTTACATCATATATTTTCTGAGAAGCTATTATGTCATGCAAAAATGAATATATTTTTCTCTAAAACTCTAATGTGAAGTTTTACTTATTATATATATTTAACATTTTTCAGGGTAGAAAAAAGTCATTATAGCAAACAGTACTTGCCTGAAAAGTGAAATAAATTTCAAGAGACACTGTGGTATTATATGAAGCAAGTCTAAGTCTCTTACCATCTCCATGGTACCATACTTTTCCTGACGACCATCATCTCTACTGGATTCCTGCATGAGATTCATAGTCTGTTCCCCTGCTTCCAACATCATTCCATATATTATATTTGCAGCACAGCAGCCAAAGACATTTATTTTTAAAATAAGTCATACAGTAACACCAAAACTCTCCATTGGCTTTCCATCTCATTCAGAATAAAATCTAAAATCCTTAAAATAGCCAGTAGGGATTTTGGGGATGTTAAATCCTAACTTGGAAGTTAAGACTAAAAGAGTTCCAATTTGGAACAATGGGAAAGTTTTGGTAATGGATGGTAGTGATGATAGCATAATACTGTGAATGTAATTAATAGCTCAAATATATATTTGAGTATGGTTAAAAAAGGAAATATTAGGTTGTATACATGGCAATAGAATATTTTTATTAAAAAAATTCATGGGCCTATACTAAACAGTGAACCCTAAGTTAAATCATGGACTATAGTTAATAGTACAATTTAAAATGTGCTGTCATCAATCGTGACAGATGTACCACACCACACCAATGCAGGGTATTGATAGTGGGGTGGCATATGGAAATCCTGTATTTTATGCATTATTGTTTATATTCCCACAACTTTTCTAAGAAAAAATGGCCAGCAGTATTCTATCCAACCTGACTCCACTTCCCTCTGCACTCCATCTCACCCTAAGCTCTCAATTTCTAATTGGGGTCCCTCCACAATGTTTTTTATCTTTTCCATGTACATGCCAGGAATGTTCCCTCCTCAGTCCTATATGATTGCAATACTTTTTCTCATATATTTGCAGGACTAACTCCTTCACCTCCGTCAAGTGTTTTCTCTATCATCCCTGTCTTGTTTGGCAAAGGGGTACACATACAAAGTAACAGAAATCTGTTCACTTTTATAATGGGGATATTTTTGAGGTAAAAGCTTACAGCTCCAAGCATGAAAAACCCATCTCAAGGCACCATAAGAAATGCTTTCTCACCAAAGTCAGATGCCATGTGTTGAAGCAAGATGGAAGGTGATCTCTGCCTGGTCTCTCCTTCCCCTCTGGGCTTCCTCTCTCAGGCCCAGCTGCTCTGCTCTCTTCTCAAATTCAGCTGCAAACTTTTAGGCAAATGTCTCATCTCTCCCCAGGGCCTCAACCATTTTAGCCTTCTCCTTTCTGTCACATGGAGGACCAAAAGTGAGAGCTCTCTCTTCCTCTGTCTGAGTGAGTGTCCATTTATATCAGACCCAGCAAGGGGGTGGGGACTCAACCAGAGTCACACCCACTGATGTAGTCTAACCAAAAGCCCTAAGGCAGGGGTTCTTAAGAAGGGGTCAATGAGCTTGAATTTAAATTAAAAGAAACAACAACACATTATTCTTCTGGGAACATGTTGGTGTGGGTGTGGTATATTTATTAAATAATACACAGTATAGTGTGGACTTTTTAAGGGGTCTGTGGCTTTCACCTGACTGATGAAGTGGTCTGTGGAACAAAAAAGTTTAAGAACCCCTGCCCTAAAGCAATCTTATAAAATAACCTAATGAAAGGCTCCTCAGCTGAATTTAATGCAATCAAAGTGTATCACACATAGAGGAATAGATTAGTTTACAAACATAATCTTTCTCTTTTGGTAGGCATAAAATAATCTCAAACTGCCACAATCCCTTCTTAATGAGGGCCTCCATGGAAATCCCATTAAAATTACACCCTCTTCCCAACATCCTATTCTCCTAATTCTTGTTATTCTGTTCATCTTTCATAACATTGATAATACATTCCTACTATGGAATGGTTGTTTAATAAATTTATTGTAATACTATCCTGCAAAATATGATAGAATAAATTATGATGTTTGTTGTTTATTAAATGTTTCTACCTGCTGGAAAGAAAACTCTACCTAGGAAAGGATTTATGTTTTTATTCAAACTTGACACTTCAGAGGTCCCAATAAGTATGTGTGGAATAAAGGAAAAGAGAATTTGAATGAGAGCATTTCAAGGCCTGAGAGTACTTGCACAGGGAAAGGCAAAGATTTAACAAATGCTAGACATAGGAATATTAACTAAAAGTCTATTTAATGAAGTTAGAGGTCCTTAGTCCCTCTCCCTCATGCTACCCCCAGAATAATAATTGCCCAATAACCACCCTTCCAGTGGATATGGGGGGATTCTCTTCTGGAGAAACATCTACAGGGAAATAGCTCCCCAAATTGAATGTTCTATGACAAAATGGCCAGCTCATCTTTTGAACAGATAAGAATGAAGCATCAAAATTTCTCAACAATTGTTAAATATGAGTGGATGACCAGATATTTGAAGGAATTCTCTAAAATGAAAGATAGAGTGCCAAATCAAACACACAAGAATTAAGTCACAGGAACCAGAGACAAATCATGAGCAGTTGAAGAGTCCCCCTAAAATAAAGATTTAATATCATCAGAGGCAGAACAAATGATATTGCATTCATGAACAAGACCAAGATGCTAGAATAAACAATCTTAGAAGGAAAAATAGTTACTAAAATTTAAACAATGAGAGCTGAAAAAAATATTCAATATAATTGTCTAAAGATAAATGGAAGCATGACTCAAAAAATATTAATACAAGTGGAAAAGAAATATGAAAACTAAACAATTAGTTTAAATGGCTAAAGTTCTATTAATATATGTTCCAAAATTCCCTATATTTATGGTTTATTTTATGGCAAAAACCATAAACTATAAGGTAATGGCTTAAAATTCCAATTTATCTTTTAGTTATGGTGAACTAGGTTTCAGCAACAAATGCAATAAAAGTTTATGTCTTATTTAAGTCAAGTTTGTTTCCAGATTAGCAGGAGCGGGGACAGACATCAATCAATTCATGCATTAATTCAGTCCTCAGATTGATTTAAGTTCTGCATATGCAATAAACATAAGTCAGCCAGAAATAGATCAGAATATTAAAGGAAACCCTGGAAATTTTATATGGGACAGACTTTGAAGTGTCACTCATCATTCCATTTACATTCATTTAGCTATCACTTTACATGGACCTAACTATTAAGGAGACTGGGAAATATATGTTCACAAAAAAGGAAAACATTTTTATTGCAGCTGCTTGCACATTTCTATTCCTTGCTGTAAAGAGACCAAACAAGCATTTCTTTGGATGCCCTAGTAAGTCTCTGCTCTTGCTTTGCTAGCTCGTTCATCTCAGTATCATTTAGGTATTCAGCTTCATAGATCCTGGTAGTAGGGAGGGAGCTGAAGACTCCACAATGTTTTCTACTATAGCCATTACCAGAGCACCCTAAATGATGCTGTTAATTCAACCCATTCTGACCCACTTGGGGGAAATGGCCAAAGTGCTAAAAGGAGTAAGAGCAAGCTAAACCAAGAACTTAGGAATCATACTCTCCACTTGCAAAACCATAATTTGTGCACCTGATAAATTCTATTAGCTCAAGTTTTTTAATATACCCTGGACCTGCCCATTTGTCCCATCCCCTCATTACCAACATTGTTTAACTCACCATAATTTATTTGATGGAACAATAGCCTGATAACTGGTCTACCTATTTCCATTTTTGCCTCCAGTGAAACCCATAGAAAATAAACAATTTAAACAATGGCTCAATTAACACAATCAGTAAATAAAATTAAATAAACGTATAGAGACTAAATAAATTCATGTCACAATGAAGTTTTGTCAGTTTGTGTTAACAGTGAAACATAAGGTAAACCATGGACTATAGTTAATAGTACAATTATAAACATGTGATTTTATCAATTGTAACAAATGTTCAATGCAAATGAAAGGTGTTAATAATATGGTAGTACATGGAAACACTGTATTTTAGTCATGATTTTTCTGTAAACCCACAACTTCTCCAATAAAAAAGTATATATGCAAACATGTACTTTAAATTTATATATATTAACATATAAACATTTTTTTGAATTTATAGACAGCTTTATATATATATATCTATGTATATAGATATATATATATATATCATTTTTGTGAAGGTTAATTACATATGTCACCTTGGCTAATTTATGGTGTAGAGTTTTTTTGTCAAGCAAGCACTGACCTGATTATTACTGTGATGGTATTTCATAGATAGATTAGCATCTATAACATCTGATTGGATCTATGGCTGATTGCATCCACAAACAACAAAGGAGCTTGCCCTCAGCAATGAAAGGTATTTCCTTATCCAATCAGTTTTCTGATTATTAAGGCAGAACTGAGTATTTCAGCAGTTAAAAAGTATGTCTACCTCTTCATCAATCAGCCTGTTTCTACGGCAGAATACAACTTCATCTTCATTTGAGTTTCCAGCTTCTGGCCTGCCCTCTGGAACTTGGACTTGCTGGTCACAGGAGCTAATTCATTTAATAGTTATATATGTATACATATCATATTGGTTCTGTTTTTCTAGAGAACCCAAATATTACCTTTATAACTTCAGCGTAATGAAATAAACCTGTCAAAAAACAAAAAGAGCATATCATAACGGCAGTAGTAATTTCCTAAAGTAAAACCTTGCCCCAAAAGACACCAAAATTAAAATGCAAGCTATGACCTCTTAATTATATTTTTAGCTCATATCTGAAATGTATAAAGCACATTTGTATGAAGAATACATGAAGATCACACTCAAATCAAGAAAATGAAACAACCAATAGAAATATATGCAATGACATTGACAATTGTCAGAACAAGAAAACTGAACTGCTAATAGTTAAATGCAAAGGTGCTCAACCTAACCTAATCAGGGAAATGCAAATTAAAGCAGTAATGAGATACCATTTCACAAATAACTGATTGGTGAAAATTTAAAAGGGGAGTGTAGCCGTTTGGTATTATTTATGAATTCCAAAAATAGATACTGGCTTATGTTTGTGAACTGGTCTTTTCCTCTGGGCATATTAGAATATTTTGGATTCAGAGGTTTACTTGATTAAATAATGATTAAGGCTTTGATTGGTTCACATCAGTAGGGTGTTGAATCCCTGTCCCCTTGTGAGTGGGGACTCACAGACAGAAGACATGGCAAAGGACAGAGTTGAGTTTTGATGCTGGAATTTTTGAACTGGAGCCCCAGGAAGTAAGCACACAGAGGAGCCTGGTCATGAGGAAAGAGAAATGGCCCTGGGAAGAGAAACAAGCAATTTACCTGATATTCTACAGCTGGCCTTGTGGAGCTAGCAGAGGAGCTGAGCCCAGAGAAAGCAAGCCCTGGGAAGAGAGGAACCCAGGAAGCCTGAACCCTTACAGACATCAGCAGACATCTTGCTCCAACACATGGCAATAGAGTTTTGTGACAGAAGTAACTTATGCTTTATGGCCTGGTAACTGTGGACTTCTACCCCAAATATATACCCTTTATAAAAGCAAACAGATTTCTGGTATTTTGCATCAGCACCTCTTTGGCTGACTAATACAGGGAGTAATGGGAATTATCTTCCACTGCTGATGGCAGTATAAATTGATTTCCTTTGAAAATCATTTGGCAATAGCAAATAAGTTGGGCAAACACATTTCTTACAACCCAGTAATCCCAATCCAAGAATTATACTTTTTTGGCATATGTATAGATATATACAAGGAAACATGTGAATCATTAGTCACTGCAACATTGTTCAAAATAAGAAAACATTTGAAACCACATTGCCTTAATTTGCTAAAAGCTGCTAGTAGCAAAATACCAGTAAAATGTTGGCTCTTATACTGGGAAATTATTAGGTTAAAAGCTTACAATTTTGAGGCTGTGAAAATGTAACAATCAAGGTATTATCTGAGATGCTGTCTCATCCAAGGTTGGGTGCTGGTGATTCTGGACTCCAGCCATATGCAAGGCACAATGGTGGCCAGTCTCTGCTAAAGTCTCTGCCTTCCCCACCAAGTTCACTTTTTTCCTGAGCTCAGCTGTGGGTGATCAGGCATATGGCTTCTCTCTCCCCTCTCCTCTGGTCCTCATCTCTTTCAGCTTCTCAGGAGCCTCTTTCCATGCATCTGTGCTCCACTGATTCCAGCCTCTTGAGATTTCTGTTTCTGTTGCTTTTCCCTGTGTGTCTCTTGATTCAGTCATCCATTTATAAAAAACTACAGCAAGAGGGTCAAGACCAAACCTGGGACATACCTCACTGAAGCAATCTGATCAAAAGGACCCACATCCACAGGAAAGGATTAGTTCCAAGAACAAGATTCTTTCTGGAATCCACAAAAATTTCCAAACTGTCACACTCACCTCAATGGAAAAAAAGCTATTTATTCAAAGATTTTAGTTAAAATCTATGGCTTAGTGATCAATCATGATCATTTTCTTCTCATCCTGTCTCTCTACCTCTCCATTTTTTTTTCTCCTTTTACCTCTTTGTGCTGAGTTCAGCTCTAGCTTCAATTTCATGATTTCTCTTTTCATTCATGTCTAATCTAATATTTAATAACGTTTTTAACTTCTGTTACTATTTCCATTAGATTTTGATTTTGACTAATTTGATAGTATCATATATTTCCTTGCATTTTACATTCCTTACTTTATACATCCTATGTCCTTAAAGAACAGTGTTTTCATGGCCTTTCTTGGCTAGCTCTATTCTGAGAGTTTCTTGGGGATCTAAACCTGTTATTTGTTTTGTCTTCTAATCCTTCCCAGAGTATTTTGCCCATTCTTTTCTTAATTTCATAATGTGAGCTCAATTTAGGCAAAGCTTGATCTACAGGAACCTTTAAAAAATATAACTGCAGTACCATTTTCCCTAAGAGCACCACCAGTTCAGATTCACTTTTTAAGTTAATTTCTCATTTTGAGGTCTTAGGATATTTTAGATAGGATAAAATCAAAGTGCTAAAACAAAGAAATCATAGCCCATGGATATATTACTTGGGTGGAACTCTTAAGTACGCCTCACTCAGAGATCAGGATAAGATGGAAATTGTGGGAACTAAAGAAAAGAAAAGGAAAAGATCCTGAATAACAGATAAGAACTACTATTTCATGGGCCTTTCAGGACTGAGGAAAATACAATTCTGTGTTTTTTTTAATTTTTTTCTTTGGATTTAAAAGCTTTATTTTTAATTTCATGTTTATTTTAGGTCAAGACAGGCAATTTAAAAAAATTGAAATCATCAAAACTGTCACCAGATTTGCACATATGTGCTTGCACATGCACTTATTTTATATTGAAAAATATTTAGGAAATTTTTGAAATGTCAGGTTCCATTTGGTGTCAGCATTAAATGCAATTACACATACATACATAAAATAGTGTATAAAATATTATCCAACTATACATGTTTTATAATCTGTTTTCTCCACTCAAAAATATACTGTGTACATTTGACCATTGTAACACATATCTGTCTGTCTATCATCTATCAATCACTATCCATCAATGTATATGTGTGTGTATTATTAATACCTGGAATATATTCTATTGTAAAATATGGTATATAACAATTTATCAAATATTCTACTGTTGGACATTAATATTGTTTCTATTTTTCCAATTATATATAGCACTTCAATAAACTCTACCATATGAAAAATTTCACATCATGGCATGACAATTTTCAAAAACATCTCTATTGCTTTCTTCAGTGATGTACCAAGAAACAGTGTAAAAAGATTTTATTCTCCCACTAAAGAGTTATAGGTCCCATTGCTAACACAGGAATTATTTCATTTTTGCCTATATTTCAGATGAGGAAGGTATTCAATTATTTTTTTTAATATATATGATTGATTGTCCATCATTTTTTATGAATAATTTTTTATTTTTTCTAAAAGATACTTAGATAACATAAAATGTTACATAAAAAAATATAAGGGATTTCCATATGCCCCATTCCCCACACCTCTCACTTTTCCCCACATTAACAACAACTTTCATTAGTGTGGTACATTCATTGCAATTGATGAACCTATTTTGGAGTATCACCACTAATGATGGATTATACTTTACATTGTAGTTTAAACTCTCTCCCACTCAATTCTGTAGGTTATGGCAGGATATATAATGGCCTGTAGCTGTCATTGCAATATCATTAAGGACAATTCCAAGTCCCAAAAGTGCCCCCATATTATACCTCTTTTTCCCTCTCCCTGCCTTCAGCACTTCCAGTGGCCACTGTCTCCACATCAATGATATAATTTCTTCCATTGCAAGAATCACAAGTCTGCAGTAGAATACTAGTAAGTCCACTCTAGTCCATATTTTATTCCCAAATCCTGAGGATTCTCAGATGGTGCTGCCCACTCCACCTCTAATTGAGAGGGGGCTTAGATCCCATGTGGCTGATAGATGGGACTCTCCTGCTTGCAGTTGTAGACTCTTTTGATTCCATGGTATGGTGGTTGGCCACATCCTCACCTCCTTGATAGCTGCTCTGGGTGAGTCCAAAGAACTAGAGAGTAGGTGTTGCAACTCTGCTGAATCTCAGGGCCCAGCTGACACATGTCCATCAGTTTTAATAGATTTTAAACTGGTAACTAAACAGCTCAGATTGTTTTCTTAACTTGAAAACTTTTTCCTGCTGGGTTGTTTAGCTCTTTTCTGTTGTTTGTGTGTTATCATTTTGAACTGATAACGTAAAAACTTTAAATGGCACATCTGTAGTAAATATTTTCCTTTGATTTTAGGCTTTTAACTGTTTCTTATATTTATATAATAATTTTACATTTGGGATGTCACCAAAAATCCTTTCTTGTGTGGTTTTTATATTCACTATCCCAATTTTTTCTACTATTCTCTTTAAAATTACTTAAATGGCACTAAATGTTTGGCTCCCTTATTCCTTTCCAGCCTGTCGCTGGTGATTCCTCCTGCTTATTTTACATTCTGCCAATATTGAATTGATTCCAGTTTCTGATACTTAACATGCCTTTGTTGTTTTTTTTTTTTCAGATGATACCAGGTATTGAACCTGGGACCTCATACATACAAAGCAGGTACACAACCACTGAGATACTCCTGCTCCTTCAACATACTCTTTCTAAACTTCCAGTCCATTTTTTTAAAAAAGAATCTTTATTGAATTTTCTGTAATAATTAATTTTTCTTTTCTACTAGATAAGTGGCTCATTATGTGCTTATTCCCTGAGAGCATATCAACTTCCTTTTTCTTTTCTGAATTATTCTAAATTTTATTATAATCTTTTCTATTAATCTTTTTTAATATAATTTTTTATTTTTAAGGAAACATATTACATATATGTTACACAAAAAATTTTTGAGATTCCCATATGCCCTCCTCCCTAGAGCTCCCACATTTTCCCACACCAACAACATCCTTCATTACCGTGGTACAATTGCCCCAAATGATGAACACATATTGGAGAACTGCCACTAAGTGTGGATTATACCTTACATTGTAGTTTACACTTTCTCCTGAACATTTTTGCAAGTTATTACAAGATATACAATGGCCTGTATCTGTCATTACAATGTCATTCAGGATAATTCCTGAGTTCCAAAAATGCCCCCAAATTTCATGCATTTTTCCCTTTCCCTCCCCTCAGAACCTCCAGTGGCCACTGCCTCCACATCCATGATAAAAGTTCTTCCATTGCTAGGATCACAAGTCTACAATAGAACAACTGTAAGTCTACTCTAGTTCATTGTACATTCTCCAATCCTGAGGATTCTGTGATGGTGATGCCCACTCCACCTCTAATTGAGACGGGCTTTGATTACATGGGACAGATGGATGGGATTTTCTTGCTTGCAGTTGCAGACTCTCTCTGTTCCTTGAGATGGTCATTGTCAATCATCATCTCCTTGTTAGTTGTCCTGGTTGAGCCCAATGAACTGGAGAGTAGGTGTTGCAAGTTTGTCCCAATTCAGGGCCCAACTAGCACATGGAGAGCCCAAAGCTTTGTCTCTTGGACATACACTAATCAACTCTAGTACTAAGTATAGGCTCAAAAAGAGGGGCACAGAGTCATGTGTAGGGAAAACACAACTGAGTCTATATCACACTGAGGATCATAAATTCCAAAGTAGAGCCAACTCTCCAGGTGCCAACCTCCTGAGCTTTCTGCCCTGCCTATACTGTCTGGATGTCTCCAGAGCCCTCAGGAGCCCCACAATTTGAGATTATCTTTACTTTGGCAGTCAATGAGTACTTGCTAAGACATACATAAGCATAACCTCCGAAATGACCTCCCAACTCACTTTGAAGTGTCTTAGCCATATAAACTTATGTTTTTACCCTTTACCCTTTTTGGTAATGGTCTTTTTACAGTTGCATTGCTAGTTGGTGCTTGGTAGTAATTCCTCAGTGCCAGGGAAGCTCATCCTCAGCAGTCATGTCCCATGCTGTGGGGAAGGTAATGCATTTATATGCTGAGTTTGGCTTAGAGAGATGCCACATTTGAGCAACAAGGAGACTCTCAGGAGGAAATGCTTAGGCACCCTATAATACTATGCTAAGTTTCAATTTGAAAAGTAAAGGTTCGTAAGTACAGTCATCATAATCAGGGGCCCGTCAATGGTCCATCCTCCTTCGCTAGTCACTGCCCCTGTACTAAGGAAATTCTTACTGTCACATTAGAGAATGTGGCAGAAATCTCCAGGATGGAAATTTGATATTTCTTTGTTTATTGAGTGAATCTCCACACACTATGACAATGTCATACGAATACTTAAACTCATTCATATGTTTTATAGGTATGCCCCAGGTGAACCTCCTCCCATGCATCCCACATCTCTGACACCCAGCACCAATGATCCACCCTGCCACAATTTTGACCATTCTGTGATCCAAAACTTCTTCAAAATTGAAGCCAACAAAATAAATGAATACAATTAATAGGAAAATGATATAACGATAGTTTAAAAAGTTAAAAAATACAAATTTTTTTAAACTGTGAAATAAAATAAAAAATTAAAAATTAAAATTTTTTTGACATTATGTCTTTCATTGCTGAAAGATCTGTTGTCTTGTATGTACAGTGACATTTGCTTCCATTTATTTACCCAGTGTTTTATTTTTTTTTTCATTTTGTCATCAAAGAAGCTTTAGGTCACAGAAAAGTCATGTTCAGAATATAGATGACTCCTATATACCCAACAACCTCTCCATTTTCCACTATCCCCTATTTAATAACATTTTCCATGTGGATGGTACATTTGTTACAATTGATGTACAAATATTGAAACATTGATACTATCAATGGTCAGTGATTTACATTGTTTACATTTTGTAATATACACTTTTATAGATTTTGATGGAGTTTGATGTGGTCTGTATCCAACCTTGCAAGATCATGTAGAACAATTCCATCACCCCAAAAATGTTCAGTGTTCCATCTATTCTCTTTCTCCCTTCTTCTCCCATTAGGACCCACCAGGACTAACTCATTGAAGGACAAGATTCATAGTTACTTGCAACAACATTGAGGGCTTGACATTACTGGCCTGTCCTCCCCTATTAGGCACTGCCTATAATCTCAAAAGACTGCCGACCCTCTACTTGCGATCATAGCAGGACTCCTCAGGATGGCAGTCCAACACCTTACTGCTCATAATGAGCCTCACTCCCTGCTGTAACACATTATGACAAGGTGAATGCTATGCACTCCGTATAAGCCTGCCTCAGGTGCCCTGTCCCACATGCCCTCGACATCCAACACCTTAAACCAGTATCCCTCACCTGCCATATTTGAAAAAAGAACATTCCCAACATTGTACTTTCAACTACATACCTGCAAATCCACAGAGTTCACTGCTCCTTCCCCCAAGCCTCCCCTAATTACATGGACAGTCTAACCCACCCTCCCCACTCAATCCCCCTCACAGACCAGCACTGCCTAGCCCAATAACATCACTGCACAACTGTTATGCCCATCCACAGCACAACTACACCCTTTCACCTTATCATAGATTTTGCTCATATGGGCATTGACTCAATCTTCTTTCCCTTTCAGGCTCCTGTAAACCTATCTTCCAATCTCTCACTGTGTGAGCCTGCTCAATTTGTTTAATTCATATCAGTGAGGTCATGTAGTATTTGTCCATCAGTGCCTGGCTTGCTTGCTACACTCCACTTAAGGACTTCAAGGTTCATCCATGTTATCCCATGTGTTAATACTACATTGCTTCTTAGAGCTGAGTAATATTCCATTGTATGTATATACCACAATTTGTTTCTCTATTCATCTGTTGTTGGACATTTGGGTTGTTTCCAACTTTTGGCAACAGTGAATAATACTGCTATGAACATTGATGTGCATATATCTGTTCATGTCCCTACTTTTAGTTCTTCTAGTTATATATCCAGCAGTGGGATTAATGAATCATATGGTAGTTCTACAGTTAGCTTCCTGAGGAACTGCCAAACTGTCCTCCACCATGGCTCTACCATTCTACATTCCCACCAAGAGTGGATAAGTGTTCCTATCCCTCCACATCCTCTCCCACACTTGTAGTCCTCTGTTTTTTAATAGCCACCAGGCTAATGGGTGTAAGATGATATCTCATTGTAGTTTTAATATGCATTTTCCTAACAGCTAGTGATGTTGAGCATCTTTTCATGTGCTTTTTAGCCATGTGTATTTCTTCTTTGGAAAAGTGTCTGTTCAAATCACATGCACATTTTTAAAATTGGTTATTAGTCTTTATATTTTTGAGGTGTAGGAATTCTTTATATATGCTGAATATTAGCCCTCTATCAAATATATGGTTACCAAATATTTTTGCCCATTGAGTAGGCTACCTTTTCATTTTCATGACAAACTGTTTTGAGGTGCAAGTTTTTAATTTTGAGGAGGTCCCATTTATCTGTTTTTCCTTTGCTTGTGCTTTGGGTATAAAGTTTATGAAAACATTTCCTAATACAAGATCCTGTAGATGCTTCCCTACATTTTCTTCTAGGAGCTTTATGGTCTTGACACTTGTATTTATATATTTGATCCATCTTGAGTTAATTTTTGTATAAAGTGTGAGGTAGTATTTCTTTCTCATTCTTTTGCATAAGATACCCAGTTCTCCAAGCACCACTTGTTGAAGAGGCCATTCTCTCTCAGTTGAGTGGGCTTGGTGGCCTTGTCAAATATCAGGTGACTGTATGTGTAGTGATCTATATCAGAGATCCAGTTCAGTTCCACTGGGCAGTATTTCTATCATTCTGCCAATACTATGCAGTTTTGAGAGTGTAGACTTGCAGTATGTTTTAAAGTCAAGTAGTATGATTCCTCTGATTTCATTTTGCTTTTTCAATATATCTTTGGCTATTTGGGGCCCTTGTCTTTTCAAATAAATTTCATAGTTACCTTTTCCAATTCAGTAAAAAATACTTCAGTAAATTTTATTGGGATTGTGTTAAAACTGTAAATCATTTTTGGTAGGACAGACGTCTTAATGAAGTTTTTTCTTCCTATCCATCAACAGTGAGTATTCTTCCATTTATTTAGATCTTCTTTGATTTCCTTTAACAGTGTTATGTGATATTCTGCATATAAGTCATTTACATCTTTAAATTTTTTCCTAGGTATTTGTTTCTTTTAGTTGCTTTTGCAAATGGGATTTTTTTCTTGACTTCCTCCTCAGATTGCTCATTATTGGTGTACAGAAATGCTACTATTTTTACACATTGATCTTATAACCTGCCACCCTACTGAACCTATTGATAAACTCTAGAAGCTTTGTTGTAGATTTCTCAGGGCTTTCTATATATAGGATCATGTTTTCTGCAAATAGGTAAGCTTTTACTACTTCCTTTCCAATTTGGATGCCTTTTATATATTTTTCTTGCATAAATGCTCAAGCAAGTACTTCTAACAGAATGTTAAATTTTAGCAATGAAAGTTGGCATCCTTGTCTTGCTCCCAATCCTAGTGGGAAAGCTTTTAGTATTTCACCATTGAATATGATGCTAGTGGTTGGTTATTCATATATACCCTTATCATGTAAGGAAGTTTCCTTCTATTCCTATCTTTTGCAGTGTTTTTTTTTATCAGGAAATGGCGCTGTCTTTTGTTGAATGCTTTCTCTGCATTGTTTTAGTCAGCCAAAGGGGTGCTGATGCAAAATATTAGAAATTGGTTGGTTTTTATAAAGGGTATTTATTTGGGTAGAAGCTTACACTTACCAGGCCATAAAGCATGTTACTTCCCTCACCCAACTCTGTGAGGGGTCCAGCTTCCTGGTTTCCTCTCTTCCTGGGGCTTGATTCTCCTCAGAGAATCAAGGAGATTCTCTGTTGGCTATTAAGTGAACAGCTAGTCTCTTTTCCCGGGACCTTCTCTCCTCATGCCCTTCTCTCTTTCCTCATGTCCAAGCTCCTCTGTATGCTTACTTCCTGGGACTCCTGCTCAAGAGTTCAACTTCAGATCTCCAACTCAAAACTCCAGCTAACTCGACTGCTCTATTATGTAGTTTTATCTTTGAGTAGGATTTATTGTCCTACTGATGTGGCCCAATCAAACCCTAATCATAACTTAATCAATCCCAGAGGAACAGACCAGCTAACTAGCATAATTCGGTATCTATTCTTGGAATCCATAACTATATCAGACTGCCACATGCATCTATAGAGATTATCATGTGATTTTTTTTTTTCTTTTGATCTGTTTATGTGGTGTTTTACATTAAATGATTTTCCTATGTTGAACCATCCTTGCATACCAGGGATGAAACCCACTTAAGTCATGGTGGGTTAAATGAACATATTCATTTAATATGTTGTTGAATATGATTAGCAAGAATTTTGTTGAGGGTTTTAGAATCTAGGTTCTTTAGAGAGATTGGTCTTTAGTTTTCCTTTCTTCTGGCATCTTTGCTTGGCTTTGGTATTAGAGCCATGTTAGCATCATAGAATGATTTAGGCAATGTTCCCTCCACTTCTATTTTTTGGAAGAGTTTAAGCAAGATTGGTGTTAATTTTTCCAGAATGTTTGGTAGAATTCACCTGTGAAGCTGTATGACCCTGGAATCTTCTTAGTTGGGAGGTTTTTGATGACTAATTTTATCTCATTACTTGTGATTGGTCTGTTGATTTGAAAGAAGAAAATTTATTCTTTTGTCAATGTAGGCTGCCTGTGCCTTTCTAGGAACTTGTCCATTTCATCTAAATTATCCATCTTTTTGGCATAGAATTTTTCAAATCATTCTCTTATGTTATCCTATTTCTGTGGGGTCAGTGATGATATCCCCTATCTCATTTCTTACTTTATATGTTTGCATCTTCTCACTTTATCTTTCAGTTTAGCTAAGGGTTTGTCAACTTTATTAATCTTCCTGTTTCTTAGTATGGCTTGTAATCTTTTGTTGGTGTCTAGACATCTGTATATCTTGATGGGTATATTCAGTTGATTAGCTTCTCTCTTTACTCTAGCATTTACTCTAGCATTTTATTTTTTTGTTGTTTTCGTGTTGTGGTAAGGTTTCACTTTGACACTCCATTCATCTTATTCTATTTCCTTGAAGTTGTGTATGTTCTCTTGGGAAAAAAAAATTAGGACCAGACAAAAGGAAAGAGATAAGAAGAGAAAAAGAATAGTAAAAGCTAGAAAAAGAACCCTATGGGACCTAGGAAAATGAATAATTAACACAAGAAATACAGAAGAATAAGAATAAAAAGCATAACAGAAACGACGAAATGAGAAACAGAATAGAGAGAAATACATACAATGAATTAAGAGGCCACAATTTTGAGAAAAGAAGAAAAGAAAAAAGAAAAAGAATAAAAGTAAAAAAAGAGATAAAACAGAAAAAAGGAGAATAGAAATAAACTGAAGACCAAACAGAGGTGAAATGGAAGAACAGAAGCAGAAAATAGAAAGAAGGAGGAAAGAAATGAAATAATGTAGGTAGAAAAAATCAGTAAAGAAAAATAAAAGGAAACAAAGAAAGGAGAAACAGAACAAAAAACAAGACAGCAGCAGCTAATTTAAAAAGGAGGGAAAAAAATAAAAATAAAAAGAACAAAAATAAATAAATAAATAAATAAAACCTGCCTTCCCTCTTTGGCCCCTAAGGAGCTTTTCAGGCTGCCAGTGTTCATCCATCAATCATCCTGCAACCTGCCCTCTGCAGGTTTCTAACTGTGTTTTAGTGAGTAAAACAAGGAAAATAAATATGGAATCTTTTTAAATAAATAATTATAAGATATATACAATAAGAATGTCTATATGTTTCCTGTCAAAGTATCAGCTGGATGCTGATAACCCAGTGGACCACTCCTCTAAGAAGAGGTGGGAATCAAACCAGTGACCTCATATATGCAAGGCAGAAATTCCTCCACTGAACTAAAGTGTCTCCTTAATCTAGTTAGCCTTACTGAAAGCTATCCACCCACTTTCCCTCTGGCAAGTTAGCTTCCTAACAGTTTGCCAGAGTCTTGCTGATTTGGCATAAGGCTGTCCCTGCCCCCTCTCTAATCTAATTCCTCTCTTTACCTAGGTGTTTAGGCATGACAGCCTGCCTGAGGAGCTACCCCTCTCCTCTCCCCATTGGTTTGGGGTCCCTTCCAAGATTCAATGGGGGCTCAGCTGGCCAAACTCAACACAAAGAAACCACTATGCCCCCTGCTAGATCCCTCTTCCTCCAGGGAATGCCCCCTTACAGTCTGATCAGAGCAGCACAGCAGCAAGCCAGTGGCTCCACCTAGGCTGTTAGCCCTGAGGGCAGGGTATATGTGCCAATTCCATCCACAGGGATGAGAAACTCATGGTTTTCCTTTGGCTTCTTTCTCTTTCCAAAACCCTCCTAAATGACTCAGGACACCTTCCCATTCTATATATATCCAAAGCATCTCCTTCAGATAGGCCTCTGTCCTCTATGTGCTCCTTTATTGTGAGAGGGTCACATTCTGCCTACCGTCTTTGGCACCATTTTCCCAGAAACCTAAAGTTCCAGTCCTTGATCATACTTTCTTTTCTGTCTGACACTCCCTTCCCCCACTCTCTGCCAAGCTAATCTCACTCATCTTTTGTTGATCCTGATAATTTCTACCGAAGACCCATCACCCCTTTATTCCTTAACTTGTTGAGACCTAATTTGTTTGAAAAAGGATTGTGACCAAATTTAAATGCTCAATTATCAAACTTGAAGGTAGAGATGGCCCCATTTTGACCAAGAAAATGTAGGAAAACTTTCGGATTTAACCTTTATAGTTAAAAAATTTAAAAACAAAGAGAGTAAATTCTTTTTCCCCTGTAGTTTACTGCTTCTTCTTGACTGAAACACAAGCATGATGCCTGGTGGTGAAAAAGTCCATAGGTAATCCTAAGGCACATGTATGAGAATGAAGACTTATGCTCAAGATGTCAGGGCAGAAAGAAAGGAGATGGGGAACTTTTATTCACTGAGTTCCAAATCACTTTTCACCCTTCTTTGTTCTGGTGTGTGCCAGGGGAAGCTGATCCCTATTGACTGTGTCTGCCTTATTCAATTTGGTTGCTTGCTGAATTATAGTTAGGATTCCTGATTCGAAGCACCAGAAAATCATGATGGTGAGAATGCTTGGGATGAAAGAGGAGAGTATTTCCCCCTGCTTTCTCTTTGCTTCATCATCACATTTCTGAGAGTAGCTGCATCCCTTCAAGATGTGCCAGGCAGCCCTCTCCAAATTTCCCAGTCTCCACTGAGTTTGTAACCCCCTTTCCCTTCCCTTGTCCATCCAAGCCTAGGGGTGGCCACCAGCTAATCTCTTTGTCTACACTCTCTGTGCCTTGTCCTCCCTTCTTTATTCTCACATTTCTACTCAAAATTGTAAATATATCCTTCACCCTAACTACCAGGGAAGACCTTTCTTACATGCCAGAATCCCACCTGTTACTTAAATGATACCTAGTGGTGCCACTGAGCCAATACACCAGAACTTCACCAGCCCTCCATTCTCCTTGTTGCCTTAGAAGTACAACCCATTTCTGTTGGTCAGATTTCTTCTTAACCCAATTTCATTCCTGTATTCCAGGTTTTATATTTGTTTTAGTTTTTCTAAAAACTACTGGGAGCAATATGCCAGAAATGGGTTGTTGTTTATAATGGGAAATTATTAGGTTAAAACTTACAGTTCTGAGTCCATGCAGTGTCCAAATCAAGGTATCATCAGAGATACTATCTCACATAATCTACAACTGTAGGCAATCAAGCACATGGCAGTGCATAATGGCAGCTCTGCCCAAATCAAGGCATCAAGCAAAGCTCTCTCTCTGAGCTCAGCTATGGGCAATCAGGTACATGGGTCCACTCTTCCCTCTCACTCAGGCCTACCCTCTGCCTCACTGTGCATCTCTTTCTGTGCCTCTGTGACTCACTGATTCCAGCCTCAGTCTCTGTGTCCTCTTTCTCTGCCTTTTGTGGTTTCTCCTTCCCTGCTTTTTTCTGTGTCTCACTATATGTTTCTCCATTTATAAAGGATTCCAACAAGAGGGCTAAAACCCACCCTGGGTCATGCCACACTTAAGTAATAAAATCAAAGACCCTCCTAACTGAATCCAATAAAAAGTGTCCCACACTGAGAGGAATAGATTAGCTCCAAGAACATGATATTTTCTGGGATCCACAGAAATCTCCGAACTGTCACAATATTAAATGCAATTTCCCCTAGGAATAAGTCACTTCCCACAGCTGCCGGTTCCTGCATTTCCTATAACTTCCCTATTACCTTATCCATCATTCTGTCTTGTAATTATTTTTCATTTTGTTTTATTCTGTTGGGCTGCCAAAATGCAATATGCTAGTAATCGGTTGGCTTTTACAATGGAGATTTATTAGGTTGCAAGATCACAGTTTTGGGGCTGATAAAAATGTCCAAATCAAGGCATCATCAGGCAATGCTTTCTCCCTGAAAGACCAGCTGCTGGTGATACTTTCTCTGCTGTTTTTGTTACTATCAGCTTCTGGCTCCCTCTGGCTTCCTCTCTGCTTTTGTGGCTTTCTCTCTGTGCTTTTTGTGGGTTTCTCTCTTTGTCTATCTCCATTTTCATCCTGATTATAAGGGATTCCAGTAAGAGGATTATGATCCACCCTGGGTCACACCTTACTGAAGTAATCAAATCAAAGGGTCCCACCTACAGTAGGTTTACACCCATGGGAATGTATTATCTCTAAGGACATGATTTTTGGGAGTCTACCAGGCTTCAAATCTTCACACATTTTTCTCAGCAGTAGACTGTAGTCTTCTTGAAAGTAGGGACAACATGTATGGTGTTCTTCACTGGTAATCAGGATTATATTCCTAGAAAAGCACTAGTCCTGAAAGAATAGTGAACACTTATCATAGATTCAAAATCTATAAATAAAACAGTCACTAACTTAATCCAGCCAAATATTTCTTTTAAAAAGCATGATGAAATAGTGCTTGGCCCAGGTTTACAAGCATAATTCAGTAAATATAAGAATTCAATTCATCTCAATAGTGGTTTAAAATAAAATTACCAAAACTTTCCAAATAAATGTAGACATATATTGATCTTGTTGATGTTGATTTCTTTGTGTTGAACTATTCTTAATTTTTTTCTAAAAAAATCAAAGATGAATGGGAACTTCTGTTATGAGTTACCCATGAGAATCTATTTCTAATACCATATATAGTGTGAAGATCTTGAACACAATTCCTTTAAGACTAAAATCAAGAAGGATGCATGCCCTCACTCCTACTTCTGAGTTCAATTTTCATGGTCACATAAAAATGATGATAGGAAAATAATAGTTAAAGCACAATTTATATTCATGAAATAACTGAGTAAATGAATCTACTAAATTTAATATATCAATACTAGTGAACTTATTGAAATGTAATCATTATTCATTTAATTATCTTTGGTTCTCTGATTTAACGAAGTTAATATTGCCACACAATAGGTGTCCCTCTTTTAAATCATTCATTTATTCAACAAATATTTATAAAACCTTTAGTAAGCAACTGACACTCTTTTGAACCAGAGTCCAAGATGCCGCATATATTTCTGGCTGAAGAAATAAAGTGAGTGGTGGAAATTCCAATATTTTTAAGATCATTAGTTTTTCTTGTTTTCTCGTCAATTTTAGAGGAACACTTGTAGGAATTTCCGTATTGTGGAAGGAATAGTGAATGTGAAAATGATGAACACACCTCCTTTAACATGAGCACAAACTTCTTATCTCTGAATGATCCCAATGGGACCACCCAACACAGTGAGGATGTATTTCATAATGACCACTGCAAATTCTCTATGGTGGTATGGAAGCCTACTCTCCTACAGTAAGAGGATGGTCATTTTCCTTTCTACACAGCCAAAGGGGAAAACCTCTAGTAAACGACCGAAAAGAGCAGGGATGGGCCGGGACCCCCGGCAAGACCTTGCGCCCCTCACCCGCCCACATGCCGCCCGCAGAAGCAGCACTCCCGGAACAGCGCTGCCGGGTGAGGACCCAACCCGGCCAGGGAGGGCGTGAGGGGGGCGCAGTACCGGCGGCGGCGCCGCGCACAACATTCCGGTACCCCCGCTCGCCCTCCAGCACGGCGAGTGAGCAGGAACTTTAACGGGGCCTCGAGACGGGCAGTCCTGAAACGTAGCAAGGACAAGTGTCGCTTCCCCCACTTTTCCACACTTATGGCGGGTTCCCCACAGGCCCCGCGCCCCGCCCAGACCCCAAGTTGGGTTCGCAAACTTACCGCCACCGCGGAGCTGGGGACGCGGGCCGGGGTCCCGACGCACGGGAAGCGCGCGCTCGCTCCACCGGCCGCCCCCACCTTCAGCCAGATAATCCGGTCCTCACTGCACTCCTGAATTCTAGCGCGGCATCACAGCCGAGCACTACACCGGTCAGCGTGAGGGAAGTCCCATATTACCCCACAGCTCTCAAAGCCGCCGCCACCGCCGCATGCCCGGACTAGGCGGGACTTGAGGGGCCGGGAGCGCCAGAAAGCAACGGGGGCCACTGAGATCTCGCGGGGGTTCCGTTACACCGCGCCCCGAAGAGGGCGTGGCCCATTCTATGACGGACAGCGCCGTTCACCCAATCAACGCGCGGCCTGGCTGCCGCACGGGACCACGTTGGCAGGGTGGGCCCGAAGGGGCGGGGTAGGGCGACTGACAGGGCGTCAGCCAACGGGAATGTGGAGCGAATCTCAGGGCCAATCCGGGCCTGCAGGGGCGGGGCTCCGGCGACAAGGCGGGAACACGGCGAAAGGCGGGGCCTGGGGAAGCCATCAATCCGTGGCCAGCTCGCTCTCCCTTTGGAGAGAGGTTCTCCCTGGCCGCAGGGATGCTGCCGACTGGCCGGGCAGGGGTTTCTCCCTGCAGTAGGGGTGTAACCACCCACAATGCACCAGAGGAGGTCTGGTTCGGGCGGGCGGGGTCCCCTGAGTCGGGGCTGCGTGCAGGGCAGCTGAAAGCGGGGTCTGAGAGGAATCTGGGCCAGTCGCGTCTGACCCTGTCCCTGTCCCTGAGCCGGGGCTTCGCCCATGCGCACCTTATGTTTCGTCTTTGCTGTTTCTTTACCTCTGCCTCCAAACATCCTTGTAGCGCCTCAGTTTTAGAACTTAACAGTGCTAATAGACTTCATATTGTCCTTTCTGTTCTCTTCACCTTCTGCTATCCTGTTCTAAATGAGGATGTAAAGTTATATGACTTCATTATCTACATGTAATCAGAAGGGTTGATTTTCTGATTTCATTATTGTAGGAGACAGCAGCTGAGGTTCCGTTTCCACACTACTACATTTCATTATTCTATATATTTTTTCTGTCCTATTGTTTTACTGAAGCAGAACTCACAAATCATCTCATAACTGTAAATCCAATGGTTTGCCACACTTCCGTTCTGCCTCATTATACTTAATGATGAAATATGTTAATCACTGTGCTTTTAAATCACTATGCTTTTATTCTTTAAACTCTGACCATTATGAAATTCTTAACAGTTTAATTCTACCTCCACTATGACAGATTTCTCTTCTCTATATTGAATTTTATTCTTCCTCTTCCCATTATTGTCACTTCACTGTTTTCGATGTTTTCTGCTCTTTATATGTCAGTTCTTCTCAAATGTTTCACCCAATCACATGATTTCAATTAATTGCTCCTGACACCATGAGTTTATGTTCAGATTGTTTTATCAGTTTTGATTATGAAACTGTATACTAGTATGTCTGTGTTTATGTATGCATATTCTAACGTCACCTTTAATTCAATGTATCTTGCAATGAGTCCAATTTCCAACCACAAAAGTTTTTTGATGACTTCCTTGAAAATAGTGCATACTGTTTTCCAGGCTTCTCAACTGAAAATGCAGTTTCATATTTGACCCCAACTTCTGCCTCCTGTATCTCTAATAATCCTGTCCTACAGACATCATGCTGAATCAGATTTGACTATCTCATTGAAATGTGACTATCATGTTTCTTCCAAGATAAAAACATACAGCAGCTTCTCAGTTTATAAAATATTTAAATCAATACTCTTTTAATATATGTATTGCTCTGTGAGCTTCTGAGATTTTGTGTTGTGTTAGCAGTCATTCTGTATTTATGACATACTGACTTTTATATCTACTGTTTCTCTATATTACAGTTAGCTTTACCATACGTGTTATAAGAATCTTGCAGGAAAGCACAATAAATATGTTTTAAAAGCCATATGGCCAAGACTTGCATAGAAAATATGTATTTTACATCTCTCTGCTTTCCTTTCTCTACAAGCTATTTCCTGCCAATCTCATTTACATAATGGCATTAGCCATCATCTCTAATAAGACAATTACGAATACATGCAAACAAGTACACTTATTGTTTGTCCTCCAATCTCACATTTTCCCTACACTTAATTCATTCTAAAAATAAAAAAAAAAAACAAATAAAAAGATTGTTGTCTTCTAACTCAATTTTATATCCTGTCAAAATTAACACAGTTGTTCATTAATAAACTACATATCTTGAAAGACATTCACCTCCAAAGATTTTCCTTCTGAACCAAGATAAATTACTCAGAGAAGCTGCATCATGGTTGCACCTATGTCAGATGCTTCCATCTGTAAGTTTCTTCTTGTCAAGGGAAACCCTTAAACAAGACCATAATATACAAGAAGGTAGAAAATAAAAGTAGGGCTGATCACTCCAAAATTTATTTATGGCTACACATTCACAATAAGAACCATTCATTTTTACTCTCTTAATGATATCTTAAAAAATTGCTTTATCGTTCCTAAAAATTTAATCTAATTATAAATGATCCATAAGGTTATTTTCCTCTACAGAATAATGTACATTCATATGTTGAAAGAGGGCAAAGTTATTTACAATATTAGTATGGTATTCAGATAATACATTTTCTAATTAGCATTTTCTCCATGAACTTTAGTGACTAATTAATAGTATGGGATCTCTATACAAATCATTTTTTTAGTCATTTCAAATAAGTGAAACATATATGTGCCTGGTAAAATACTTAAAAAATAATATTCACCTCTCTTTGATCTGATTAACAGCAGAGCATTTAATTACTTATTTATTTCTTATAAAGGAGCCATAGACAAATAATTGACTTTGTCCCCTTAAACATTTTGCCTAAAGATTTTAGAGACATTTGAAGGTGCAGAGAAAAATGTAGGCTTTCTTGGCAGAAAGTCTACCATCTTTTACCTGAAGTTGAAAAGCAGACACCAAGAATGAAGAAATGTGTAAGCTCCTAAAAGGAGTGGTATCTTCTTTTTCTTTAAAATCATGAGACTGAGGAAGTCAGGAGGAGGGGTATGTGGTGTATTTCCTGGCTGAGGTCACGGGAGCAAAGTATCCTAAGGAAGAAAGTAATATCTGCATTCAACAGTACATTGTTGGCTATGTATTATATAGCATCTGCAGCTGCTTCTTTGAATTTGCAATTCAAATAGGAATCACTTTGGGAAAAGGAGGCATACAGGGCAGATATTTTTGTCACTCTGTTCTAATTGTTTGTTAAAAGAATAGTTGCAATTTCCCAGAAGCAGATATGATCACTAGTTGGGACCTGGCATCGCCTGAACTTTGAAATCACGAACTTCTTCAAAATGTGCCTCAGGATTTTTCTTCACTAGAGATTCACAAAACTGCTACAATCACACCATCCATTCTAAATAAAGATACTAGAAATGTAAAAAGACCTACTAGAACATGTGAAGGTATTTACCACTGATTATAAACTCAGTGAATGAGGCTTACCAGAAAATATCCAAAAGGATCAAATACACAAATTTAATTAAAGTGCAAATTTATCTTAGTCAAGACATTGAAACTGAGATGTAAAAATAATCACAAATGGCAATGGGATATAATTTTAGGGAAAAAATTGGGAGATTATGGATAGTGTCATACAAGAGGCCCCTCTCTGGGAAAAGAATATAAATTCAGAAAAAATAAGCAGAGGAAATTCTAGAAATGCCCATGGCTTACACAAGGAAATACACACACATACACAAATGCACAAGGCTTAACTCACATCTCACTTTCCTCCAAAGTCTTCCTGAGTTTTCCAATCACAGACAGCCTCTGCTTACAAAGAAACATAGTGCTCCATGTGTTCCAGTCTTGTATTACAATTTTTGCTGAAGCCTGGTAGTAAGCATTTGACTACAGGTTATTTCATCTACACAACCATAAACTTCAGAGTTAGACTGAACATGTATACCTTAGTTTCTAAATATAGAGTTCTTTTAGAATTATTTTACCTGTATTTTTAAATTGTATTGCATTTGTTATCAGATAACGGAACAGAGACACTTGTCAAATTCCTAAAATTGGCAATGTTTAATATTATTACTCATATTATTAAGTTAAATTATATACCAAAAAAAGAAATGAACAATTGTCTAGAAACATTAGAATTTCCAAACTTGATTGAGGAATAGATAGCTTGAGTAGAACAATTAAAATTGAATCTTAATCAAAAATCTACTCCCACCCCACAAAAGCAAATGTGATATCCTAAAAGCAAAATAAGGAAACAATATCAAAGTGGAAAGAATGATTGAATATGCCAAATGACATTGTTATGTCAAGTAAGACGTGCACCAATACACAGGATTTTTCAATGAGGATGTCAATGGTGAGTTTGACTCCACCAGTATTCCTGGAATGATAGCTAATGGATGAATTGATGTAATCAAGTAAAGATATCTCTGCTACAAGAGAGAAAATAAATGAAGTGGTAAATAGTGAGGAAGTTTTTGTAAAATAAGGATTTTTTAATATTAGATTATAACACATTATGGTGATTGACTGAGCTTGCATAAAGTAAAATATTAATGATGAAGGAGAGAATGAATTCCCTGAGCAATCTCCTTGAGATGGCAAGAGAGATGTGATCTAGGCCAGAAGTGGGAAAACTGCATACATATAGGAGTCTGAAAAGTTCAACCATCCAAACAGGTGGAAAAACAGAGTATATGAGTGCCATTGCTGGTCGTTGGACAAATGTGGTGTTGGGAGTACCCTGATCTTCTGTCTGTTTGGATTTTTTATAAAAATATATGAGGGAAGAAAATAAATATTAATAATAGAATACTCAAAAGTCATATAGCCCATCAACAAATCCATGATATGGTAAAGGATATGGGAAGAAATTTAAAGTACATTATTTACCTCACTGATTAAGAAATAGATATTTCAATTTCTGAAGGATATGGTTATGAAATAAGAACTTTACTTAAAGATTAAAAAACAGAAATAATATCCGGATGAAATTATTTCTCAAATACCAGATAAATTAAAAAGAAAAGAAAGCAGTTCATGGAGGAAAAGGCAAAGAGGAAACAACTATAACATATTACATAAAGAAAAGATTAAACTAAGGTAAAAGAAGACAAATCATATTAGGCCAGATATTTAATTGGTACTCACAAAGATGAGTTCAATAAGTAAATCAGCCTCTTAAAGCAATACACAGAGCAAGATGAATTTTCCTATTAATCAAAATAGGCAAGTCCCAGGCTGAATGAAAAGACAAAAAAAAAAAAAATCCATATACTCAAATACATATCAA